>CM047431.1:63812780-63963817 GCA_026168455.1 Theocolax elegans | reverse complement strand
AGAGAGCGATCGCGTGCGTTACTCCGCTCCCCCCTACCCCTCGTGACGACAATACCCGGTGTACGTCTTCACCGCGATCACCTATTTTCTCGCGTTCAGGTTTATTTTAGTATAGGTGTATGTGTGTGTGTATGTATGTCCCGGTTGCCGAAGATGCGCGTACGTACAAAGTAACTCGTACGCGCTCACGTGCGTTATCAGCTGTTATGCCGTGGTATGTATTCCCGTTGTATGTGTGTGAACGTGATCATATTCGATATTTTCATACTCTTTTATTGGCTTACGTTATTAATAATCGCTTATTTATTTTTATTTGAACAATAGTCATATATGCATGTGTATGTGCTGTAGCGTATACACATACATATATGACGCATTTATTTTATTTAATTGTGACAACGTCACAAGATACACACAAACCCGAAATACAAAAATCTGCGAGAAAAGAATTAATTTTACTAAATAGTAAATCTCTGTTCGGGTGAATTTCTTATCATCTACAAGCGAATTTTCAACTATTTTAGTAAAAAGATAAACACTAACCCGAATTACAGAAAAGTAGGTCTACGGGGACTGTGCAAGATTTACGGTAATCGTGCGCAATGTCGCCACAGCTATTCCTTGTAAAATCTCCAGGTAATTATTTATGTTTTGGGGTGACGCTGATATGCGTTTTTATCTACAGGATAATTCGGTATCTGCTGTATACCAAATTTGTGTACACGCATAACCTCAATCCAGCCTTGTTTCTCCTTACACACAGCTGTCGTAGATACAGCTGTGATAGTAAGATACAGCTGTATATGTTCCTTTTGTCCTTGTCCTACATACGTCTAGCATATACTAAAATAAATGGTATTATCTTCACAGTGGACTGGATGCTTCCATGCTGACTCCGGACATCCTGGGTCGAGGATAGCAATTTTCGCCGTGGCTATGGACTGCTGACATCTTCCAGCTCAGCTTCTCCGTGATTATCAGTCTATTGGAAGCCCCTGTATTTGCTGCTTTATTGACCTCCCTCAACAGTTAGCTAGACAGTCTGATGATAAGCTGGGTTTTTGCTATCCCTTCCAGCTTACATGGAAAGGGTTATTAGAAATGTGAGAGTAGGTAGGACTTATATCCAGTACGAGTAGGTAGATATTCGCTTTAGCTTCAAATATCATTCAATCATGTTGACATGTGCGAAGCACATTGGCACAACATATATATATATATATGAGTGTGTGTGTGTGTGTGTGTGTGTGTGGATAAATTTATATAAACATTTCTGGCCAAAATTTTAAACCGCTCCAAATTTATCGTAAAGAATAAAGATATTTTAAGAAGACAGGTAAAAATTGTTAAGTGATAGAAACAATTTTTTCAACAGCTATTTTTCAAGCTATTTGTCTCTAAATCTTCGACCACGCCACAATTAATTTTTTCGTGTGTAAATTTGAGAAATACCTTGCATTAATAGGTAGCTTGTTAGGGGTTTAGAGGATTTTATTGGCCTGCAATTTGGTAAAAAGTTATTTAAAATAAAAAAAATATCAAAAAGTCAAAAAAATGACATTTGTCCTATAATTGAAATTTGAATATACTAAACCTCTCTTCAACTTCTTGTCCACTTGTAGACTTTGTTATTTACTATTTATTAATGTTATATATTGAGGAAGTTGTCAAAACTTTAACTAAATCCTTTAACTTTGATATTATTTATCAATATATATAATTTTAGAGATATAATGTTTTTTCTTTTACTTTACTTTTTTTAGAGAGTTGCTAATAGCTTAGCATAATGTTTTTTCATTTATAATTTTCACCCTCCATTGTTGAATTTGTAAATAGTCCATTGTTAAAACCCTTCCCAATCGACTATTTAGAAATAATATTTTTTCTTTACTTTCTTGTGTGATTTGTTAATATTTTTGCATGATTTTTTTTATGTTTTGCTTTATTGCTCGATATGCTACTAGAAATTGCATGATTTTCTTTTGCTTTACTTTCTTATAGGATATTTTAGATTGATGTACTGCATGAGAGCATAAAGAGATGTTGAACCCAAATTACAGGGATCTACACCAAAAAGTGTGTCTAAAATATTAATTAAAAAATCGATACAGAGAAAAGGTCTGATGCTTTGACTTTTAAAGAAAATTTTTTTTTTTAAAATAATTGAGCAAACTAGTTTAATTTGTAGTTTTTAATGAATGTGGATACATTGTTCAAAACATGCCAGAGGGCGTGAAATCATTATTATTTCGAAACTTCATTGTTTTGTTTAAAATAACAATGTAAAAAAACTTTTATGTGATTTGTTAATATCTTTGCATGATTTTCTTTTGTTTCATTTTCTTACGAGCTTTTAGATTTGTGTACTGCATGAGCATAAAGAGATGTTGAACCCAAATTATAGGGATCTACGCCAAAAAATGTGATACAAATGATACAAATGACTTAAAACATGAGGTAGAGTATAACAGTTCGATTTCTCCATAAAAAATTATTCTTACAATAATAATTGAGCAAACCATTATTGGTTTGTAATTATTAATCGAAAATGACAAAACATCACACCTTAACGTAATAGTCGATTTTATTATCTGGCAAAATGTGGGTACATTGTTGGAAACACGCCTGAGGACCTGAAGGACAACATTATTATTTCAAAATCTCATTGTTTTCTTTATAAAAACAATGTAAAATATAACAATATTTTGAATATTATATCCCTACACTCTAAACCCTAAAGTTGAAAATCTTGAAGTAAAAAGAATAAAATGTACGTTTCAAACTGTATTAAACGATTAAAAGGTAAATTTTAATCCTGAAACAGATTAATTAATACATTTTAAACTTTAAATCATTTAAATGCATAATTTCAACTTTAGAAAACATTAAAATGTACATTTTAATCTTTTTGACGTGTAAAAAGCCGTTAGAATTTTTAAAAAGATTAATTTTGGGTTTTCAATCTTTAACTGAAGATTAAAATGCACGTTTTCAAGTTTATAGAAGTGAAAAACCTCTCTGATTATCCTAAAGATTAATTTTGTAATTTTAAACTTTTGACAAAGATTGAAAATCACAGTTTAATCTTTACATAATATTCAATTTTCTGAAAAGATTAATTAGATAATTTTAATGTTTGGTCTTTTTTAAAGGTTAAATTCTTCGTCGGAAACGTCGGACAGAATATTTGGGGTTAGTAGATTTTTGGTGGAGGGGGGCAGTCAGATTGCTTCATTAATAATTTGCTTTATTAATAATTTGTTTTTATTTTCAGTTAGTGTTTTTATTTTTTATTTTTTATTTTATTATATTTTTTTATTATTTTTATAGATTCTTCGGGGGTGATTATAAGTAGGGGCAATCAAACTGCCCATATAAATGACTGTAAGACCGATAAAAATATTGATTAATTTAGTTAAATTCTTCATTTTAAACTTTTCTAAGTATTAATATCGAGTACAGAGTAAAGGTTAAGACTGAAAATATATACCTTTGGTTCTTCTTTGAGGAAGCAATTGTTATATGGGAAAAAAATTGTTTCTAAATTTATTGAGGACTCTCTGAGACTCGAAATCAGAGTGACGAGTTGGCGAGTTTTTTCCTTTTCTCTCTTACGTATATTGATGTTTATTAAGCAAGAGCAACAAAGAGAAAAAATCGCCATCTGGCAACCCTGCTCGAAATATGTAATATAAAAAATGTCTATATGGATGTATGTGTGTGTGTGCGTGTGTATGTGTATATCAACTGGCAAATTCGTATTTTTGGTTCTAATAAACCGATCGTGCTCTAGTCCGACTTCATCGACGCGTTTTTAAAAATGTCTCAAACTGTGATGTGCAAATATAGGTCATTTGAAATTCTTTTAAGTTAGTCAATTTTAGGTTCATAAGAATCTTCTCGTTTAAGATTTGTTTAACTATCTACATTTGTTAATGCAAAAAAGACAAATTTTACAAAAATTCGTAGTTTAAATTATGCACATTTGGTTCTAGAAAATCGTCAACTCTGGCAATATCAAGTATTTCTTAAAGTGTTTATATCTTAGAATCAAATCATCCAATTTGAAGCTTCAACCTCTCATTTTGTTAATTGTTTGGAGCAGTTTTTAGGTGTATATTAAAATTTTGGGCTTACATAATATTTTCAAATGTTGCGTGCATTGCTAATTAATAAATGATTCAATTACGGTAAAGGGTATCTAAAGTTTTTTCGATTTTCAGCGTTATTTTACTTTTACTTTTTTTGTTCAACAGAAGTAAATTCTATTTTTAATAAAATAATTTTTACCAAATGGTGAAAATAAAAAAATTAAGCATTAATCATCAATGATTTTGTATATTAATTATTGTGAAGCATCGTCTAATTGTTTTAGTTTTAGATACAATAATAATTAGAAATATAAACAAGGAAAGAACTTAGGTATGATTAATACAAAACACGTTTATTAAATGTTTATTACAAGAACCAAAATAAAATAGAAACTTCTTGAACGATTAAAAAGTTCATAAAAACTTTATATTATAAATTATATAAACATTTTTTTAACAATTAATAGGTCATTAAGAAAATTAATCTGTATTATTAACTATTTTTCAAAATTGCAAACTAAATATCTAAATTTGCAACATTATTTCAAAGGTAGTCAGAAAGTCGTCACCCAAATCCAGAAACATTCTTTCTGCTCGCAAATAATACTTTCCTTACCTTGCGTGTGCCTCTTCGACTTTGCAAATCCAAATGGGTTTTAACTTATTTTTACACTTTATGTGCGTCTCCATAATGTCATCATTAATCTAAAAGTAAACATTAAGTAAATTAAGTAATTAAATAATATGTATACATAATGTTTAAAAAGTTGAAAAAATTGATTCCTTAATTTTCATTCTAGTAAAGGCATACTTCGATGGCTCCAATCCAAAAGGTCTTATCCCGCAAAACAAAATAGAAAGGTCTTATTTCGCGAAACAAAATAGAAAGGTCTTATCTCAAACGAAAATTTTTAATTTACAATTAGTAGTAAAAACATTAAATATGTCGGACTAATAACATTGATTTAGAAATTAGCAAAAATGTTTATTAAAACTATTTTATAATCTGATGAAAGATCTAATTTATACTTTATTTCATTATTGCTTTTGGGATCGATCATTATTATTCTAACTTTTAATAATTGAAACTTGCACTCTTTAACATTATTTTGCCAATTTAATGAAGCAGCAAATGCTTTGAAATCAAAAATCATATTTTGATCTGGAATTACAACTGTGGAAGGATGTTTTTTTTGCCAATTTTATATGTTCTATCCATTTATTAGGTGTATAAATTTCTTCCCTTGACACTTTTCTTTCTATAACCGCATGAATCGAATCCCCTTCATTTTGGGTGTGACCTTTTTTAAGAAATTTGTGTTCTATACTAACATTGTACTTAACACTAGCATAAACATACATTGAAAAAACACTCTTATTCCTGTTTTGGCCAGAACAATTATCGGAATAAAAAATAAATTTTTGTACACCCATAGAACTCTTTCTGCTGATGTAATCTAAAAGAAAACTTGATATTTCGTTAGATCCTCTTTTGGCTTCATTTTCTGTCCAGATATACCAAATACCATCGTGTCGCCCTACGTCGTATACAGTAAAGTTGTAAACAGCCAATTTTCTTTTATAATACAACTAATTAACATTAGCTTGGGTGTTTGCAATACTTTCTGCATATCAAAACAGGCCATGCAAATATTCGAGTTTTCTTCATTTTTAGCCAAAAATGAGTCTTATTCCTTTAAGTCTAGAATTAATTGTTTATTTTGCAAGTGCTCGTCGTAATTTTTTTGTAAAGATGTTTTTATATCATCACTAGAATTTTTGTATTCCTCGCAAAAGTTCTTTCTTCTTTCAAAACCTCTTTCTGGTTAACTTTTATGGAGGATTATATGCTCTTTTTGCATTTTTAGGCACGAACGTTATACGGGAGAGCCTTATATTTTTGTCATCGAAAAAAGTGTTGTTCCACGAATATCTCAAAAAGTTATTACCCGATTTGGCTGAAATTTTGAGGGTAGTTTTCTCTACTTATAAGAAGGTGCTGGTTCTATTTCCAGCCTCAACAGTGAAGCCACTTTAAAGTTATAACAAAGTTTACATGTTTTTAAATAACGGATTTTTTTCATTCTTCATACAATATCTCGAAATAGACACGTTCTACGAAAAAAAATATAAAGACATAAAATGTTCATATTAAAAAGACGCAGATTTTTCCCATTTAACATAGTATATTATTCCCCGTATTTTGGCGCTAGAGACTCGCAAAGACGCAAATATTATAAAATCGAAAAATAAAAAAATCGTTTTTCCACAAATATCTCAAAAAGTTATTAACCGATTTGACTGAAACCTTGAGGGTAGTTTTCTCTACTTATAAGAAGGTGCTGGTTCTATTTCCAGCAACATCGGCTGAAACCATATTAAAGCTATAACAAAGTTTACATTTATCTAAAAACGACTTACATTCATTTTCTGTACAATATCTCAAAATATACAAATCTTAGCGAAAAACTTACTATTGACAATATGTTTCTATTAAATAGACACAACTTTTTTCTATTTAACATAATACATGATTTTTGACTGTTTTGGCGCTACAGACTCGCAAAGACGCAAATATCAGTAAAATTGAAAAATAAAAAAATCGTTGTTCCGCAAATATCTCAAAAAGTTATTACCCGATTTGACTGAAACCCTTGAGGGTAGTTTTCTCTACATATAAGAAGGTGCTGGTTCTATTTCCAGCAACATCGGCGAAACCATATTAAAGCTATAATAAATTTAAAATTTCTCTAAAAACGACTTTCGTTCATTTTTCGCACAATAACTCGAAATGTAGAACTCCTATCAAATAACTTTCTATTAACAAATGTTTTAATTACAAAGACGCAACTTTTTCCTAGGTAACGTAGTACATGATTTTCTACTATTTTTGGCGCTACAGACTCGCAGTCGCTAATATCATCAATTTAAAATTTAAAAATTCGATGTTCTACAAATATTTTGAAAAATTATCAACTGATTTAGCTGAAATTTTAAGAGTAGTTTCCTCTACCCTTCGGATGGTGCTGGTTCTATTTCCAGTAAGATCGGTGGAATCATATTTTTGTTGTGCTATAACAAGGTCGGTAGAACCATATTTCAGCTGTAACTAGACGAAAACTTGGTGCTATACTCAGTAATCTGGATATTTTCTTTTGTATTATAATGTTTTATCCATTAGTTTTTTTATAAGTCTATTTTCGATTTAAAAAAATCAGTATTAATATTTATTATTGATAATACTATTATTATCTTAAATGCTGTAAAAGAAAAGAAAAATCAATAAATTAAATGTTTTTAATAAAAAAACATACTTGTTTTTTAAAGAATTGCAAAAAATTAGTATATATATATATGTGTATATATATCAATGAAATAATATCACACCTTTAAAATGTAAACGTAAAAAATAAATAACGTTGGTTGACTTACGATATCTTAATGACATTATGACGAAGGCGAAATCCAATTGGTTTATTTGGATGTTGATGCAGCGGATTATTGAACCATCATAAGTATATTTTGGAAAATAGAGGACGATAATGAAGTAACAAGTAATTCCTTGTAGTAGGCACTAAATTCAGGTGATACAAACAGACAAGTCAGTCAAGCAGTATTCAATGGTATTGATCCTGAGAAAAAGCCATTGTAAAACGCCAAGTAATAATCAAATTGAGAATCAGAAGAAATTTGTCAGCCATTGCCGCTGAATTATTACCTGCAAGTTGGTGAGCGAGATACGTTGAACGGTTACTTGCTAATTATGGTATGAAACCAGTTAGGAGATTCGGTAAACTGTGTCGTCTCAATGATGAATCGATTTCCCTGGAATATATAGACGTTTCTTTTAAACTTATAATGAAATATAAATAATATATAAATTACTGAATTTGATTTATAGATTAGAAGACAGAGTGATAAAGACATATCGAAAGTCGATGTTATCAAATATACTTAATAATATAAAAACACAAGCAGCAAACAGTTTTAATGAAACATTCAAACTCCAGAGAAAAAAATAAACATTATTAATTTTTCTTTATTTTTCAGCTTACCAAGAACCCGAGGAGGGTTTATACAGCTATAAACATTATTAATAATAATAATAAAATAAAATATTATTTTATTATATATTACACATTCCAAACTAAATAAACATTAAAAGTAAATTCATATGTAATAAGTACATTCAAAGCAAACTATAGAAGTATTTTCAGTTCACTTTTACAATTTTATAACTCATTTTCCATATTTTCAATCGTTAAATGCATATTGTTCGAACTATGTATTTTTTTCTCTGAAGTTTGAATTTTTGGTTAAAACCGTTTGCTTCTCGTGTCTTCTTATTATTCAGTACATTTGATGACATTGATTTTCAAAGATCTTTATCACTTTGTCTCCTAATCTATAAATCAAATTCACTAATTGTTTTATTATAAAATTACAGATATATTATAAAAAAACAAACGAAAATAAAAACTACCTCGTGGTTAGAATAATTCTGGTGCATGCCTTTATAATTAGGCATTTCTTTATTCACACTTTCAGGAAATGAATCGACAGATAACGAATACTTTGACTGAGATGATGACGGCTGTTGTTGTTCGAGCGACGTTGTTGGTACAGTTAATCCGACATTATTATGGTCTAGTACAAAGTATTACTTATTGACGCAAATAGCCGCGTTGGTAATAGAGGTGGTAGCTGCTGTGACTGCTGTAGACCGGGACGACTGTTCGAGCTCAACGATAGTAATAATTGTAGTGATGTCGAAGCACCCTGTTAAATTATAATGACCAAATTTTAAAATTAGTAATGCAGAAAATTTTATCTACATGTGTTCTCAGAGTGTTCCATCATCGTTGACTTACCACTCGTAAGCTCATTCACATTTTCGTAGTCTTGACAACTTCTTCAAATTTACCCATAGTGTCCGCATCGTGTTGTTACTATGTTCGATCCATCTGGTAATCGACGTCTACGATTTCCCGATGATGAAGCTTCAATACCGCTTGCGCTTTCCAATACGCTTCTGTTGCGGCAATTAGCAGCTAGTGATCTCGAGAATTCATTTAATTTAAGGCTAAAATTTATAAAGTATACAATTATGTTTATTTAATGATAATTTGGATAATCGAGATTTAAAAATTCGCAAATTAACACGAATTTCTCATTTAAAGTTTACTTAAAAAATATCCAATCTTAACATAAAATCAATAATTTCCAATAAATTATAGAAAATTTATTAAAAACTTAAATCACCTCTACTACTCTAAAATCTTCGATAGTTTTAAATTTATGGAGATATTCTTATAATTTAGTGTCAACAAGAAGTTGATCTAAGTACTTATAATACTTAAAAAACGCCCAGAATTTTTCCAGTCCATAAACTTGATCTAAATAAAATTAATTTAAATCTTATAAACCTATGTTTTATTTAAAGATGATTTTAATCTTTACAGCAATATTTTTTTATTTAATTTTTTTTAATAATATAATTCAATATAACAATTTCAAAATATAAATTTTATTTATACCGTAAAATACAATTTCTATCTAAAAATCCTAAATATATATCTTATGTAGATAAATGCACTTACCACTTTTATCATTTTTCGCTGTTTCCACTTCAAAATCTTTATAAAGTTGTGGTCTGAATTTTTGTTCTAAACCGTAATTATAAAAAAAATTCAAAACAGACATGTAAACCCATAACAATATCCTTCATATCCTACACATACATCTCCATAAGCTATTGTCCTAAACTCTTCGTACATAGTGCAATTGAAATTATTTAAGAAAAATGACCAAAATTGGAAGAGTGTGTTCACCTCTTTCTCCATACCAAGGTTTTTACACTCTGAAATAAAAAGAGATTCCATGAATTCTAAAGTGAATGATGACTTTATGTAAATTTTATAAATAATGAATACAATAACGTGATTTATGTCAACATGATTTTAAAACATATTATAATAATCATCATCACATCAGGAATTTATAACTTAGTTACAAAATGTAAATTCAAGATTTTTTAATATCTTACCTTTTAATCAACGTGAATGATATTTATGATGCACTTGTTGAGTGAAACCGTTTACTTTCAATAACCAATGACTAGGATGTTAGAAAGTTGACAATGATTGCGGAGCACTACCGTAACTACTAGCTAAGAAACCTTTGTTTGAACTTGTATCAGCACTACTTCTGTAAATATTTGTTTATACAATATTACTGCACAAGAATAATTACAGGAGTGCAGTAATGCTATGTGCAGTGCAAGTTTTCACCGTGTGTGTCTGTCATGATATGATTTGTCAATTCAACCACAAATTCAAATGGCAGGGACATATTTAACAACAGTATTTAGTATATACAATGTACATTGTATCTATACGGTTATACATGGAATATAATAATAATAATAATAATAATAATAATAATATAATTCATAATTATCTTATAAATTATCTTTAAATTTAATTATAATGTGTTCGACAATTTAAAACATAAATAAAATGTAAAAAAATAAATGTTACTTAGTTATTGACAACTTAATGTTTTCAAAAATAAATAAAATATAAATCTTATACAATAAATAAATTAACTAGATAATAAATAAAAATTATTTACCATCCAAAAATAGTTATTATTCTATTATTTTCAAACACTACCAGTATTGGACAAATACTGGACAAGAGCTTCCGCTATTTTGTACTGCTCACTTAACTTTATATTAGAATAACTCATATCACTCAGTAAAACTTGATGAAAATCATATAAAAAAACTATGTGTATACGTAATATATATAATATACATAATTTTATATACACAATAAAATAATAAACTAACTATCCGCTATATTTATTGTCCGTTTAAATAGCACCATCAGCGCCATCATATACACATAAGTACAATGCATATCGAATTTTATGTAACCCGCGTCCCGTATCCAAATTTGAATTTCAAATTTCTTTTATTTTATTACAAAAATATTTATTTATAACAATTCTCTTTTTTATTTATTTTTTAATACAAAAAATCGAATAGAAACGAAAGAAATATAATACAAAAATTTATTTATTAAAAAAAAATAATATTTTTATAACAAGATTTGATATAAAAAAATATAAACAATAAAAAATATTTACCACACACAACAATTAAATTTTAAAAGAAATATAACGTCAAACCCTATAAAGCATGTTTTCAATATGTCCAAATGTTTCTAAAATTTTAAATTAAAATTTTTAAATATAATTAAACAAAAAACTTTGTTTTTAAACTTGAAAAATTTGGACTTGAACGTTAAGTAAACATAACGAATTTTTTCTAAATTTAAGTCTATCTTTAGTATTAAATAATATTAACTATTTTTCTTAAATTAAATTTCAATTTCAGGAATATAATCAACATAAACAGTTATACCAGTAAATAAAAAATTAACAAATTTAAACAATATACATGAATGTTGCTCTATATCGAAAAAATAAATTAATCATATATTTTCATATAGACAAATTTAAATAGTACAATATTTTATCACATTTACTTACCTTTACTGTCCAAAATATATGTGCCATTAACATTGTTTTACCAATTATTTTTAGAAGAAACATTAATGTAAAAAAAAATACTATGGTTTTATATAAACATATGAAAATTATGTATATATGTATTTTTTTTCAAATCACGTAACTCTTCTTTCAGAAATATGTTTCCTATTACTTCTTTCTTACCAAATATTTTTTTTTTTAATTTTTGAGATATTTGAGGAACAACACTTTTTTCTTCAATACATTGATATTCAGAATATTAGAATAATATCTAAAATTTAACAACCTATAAATTCATTTTAAATTTATTATTAGAACATATATGTATATGCAAAATAATACTTCTGCATACTATAACTACAATTCTAATTTTTAATATTATTATTATTTTATAGAACTAACAAAAACCACCAATGGTGCGAGCGCGAAGCGCGAGCTATATTGGGTCGTAGCCTTATAAGTTTCGGTTCTCAGGCGCATGCCTGAGAACAGAAACTTGCGCGCGAGGCGCGTGGGGGGTTGGCGCGCGGCAGCGAGCAGGGGGGCTCGGCCCCCCTAGTTTATACTTTAGATTTCTTTATAGCATATAAATAATTGTGGAATTCTTTTTATACCTTAAAACATAACATATTATTATTTTGTTACTATGTAAAAGGATACTCTACCAATATAAATTTAAAAATAAATATATTAATAAAATAATTGTTTGTATTTAAATTATTTATTTAAACATAATATTGATAGTTTCTAGGTATTTACTAGTTTCATTTCTATATTTTTGTGCCTAATTTATACCTGTTTAAAAAGAAAAAATTTAAACGAATTATTTAAGTAAATAATTATACATAAAATATATAAAAAATATACAATTTTAATAGTATATTTTGTGTCTATTTTTTAACTATTTAATATAGTATAAATATTTCATACCAATAAAATAGGTATTTATACCTATAAACTATACTTTCGTGATTATAAAATATTTCCGAATATGCACCAGGCTAAAAATATATTGGAATAAGGTTTTTATTAGTATTTATGCTCTTTTTCTGCAAACATGGTGTTACATTTCATTGGTTCGTATTGGTATAAAACAATGAAAAGTATAAAATTTTGAATTGATTTTTTATGCAAATTATACAATGTCTTTTTAATAGAATATGGTAGCCTTTTCTAACGAAACAATTATAGAACTATAATAAGTATTTTTTCAAACTATTTATTATTCACGGAATTAAAGTAGTTTTTATACATATTTCAGAATGTAGCATTTATTTGTATTTATGATTTTTTTACGCTTTTCTGACTATAAATGTTTGAATATCGAGATATATGATATCATATACTTGAATAATGAGTTTATTTTGCGTATTTTGATGTATTACAATTATTGTAAAATACACATCCTATATAAAATAAAAACAATTACATGCATTTGCAGTTTAAAAAATTATGATTTTTTTCGAAGCGTTTATCGAACTTAAATTATAGAAAATAAGATATTTTACAATCAAGTAATAATTTCTTTAACATAAATTACTATATAGACTATCTTGAAGGGGGTGTCATACATAATTAAAAATTTGAATTTATTATTTCTATTAATTTTCTCAATTTAATAAGTAGAAAAATTGTACGTAACAGTACACCAGAGTAAATTTAATTTAATTTACTTAAACAAATAAATAAAATAAGTAAACACTGTATGATAGTAATAAGAAAAATCCAGGAAAATACTAATATCGTACAATTACTATAAATTCCAATAATGCATAAATTACAAAAACCCGATGAAATCTGACAATATCAACTTGAAAAATTCAATGTAAAATTGTAAAAACAATGTGAAATTCAATCACTTACTTATTAAATCAAACAATGTAATTTCTTATTATAAATTACAGAAAAAAATCTTTGTACAAACCGCCTAAATTAAACTAATTAAATTTGTAATTGTATACAGTTAAAACCAACAACAGTGTTAAAAATAACAAGTGGTTGTAATTTCATTTGTAAAATACGATATTAGGGTCCAATAAAAATATGTTCATTAGTAATCTACGATATCATCCGATAAAATCAATAAAATATTTTTACTGGATTTTATTGGTTCTGTTCAACCGGGGTGCTAGACGTGTGCACGCATAACATATATAATTATCTTTTATGTCTGAAAATTATTTTTATGTTATTTCGTTTATATACATCAGGTTATAAATTATAAATAATGAATACTAATTAATATTGTAAGTATTACCCTAGTATGGAATAACGTAAGAAAAAATTTTTATAGCATAATATAAACTTTAAAAACGCATTATCAGCAGAAAACGCTATAATTATATATATTTATAAAGAAACATGGCATCACCGGCGGAAAACTGTTTTTACATTATAGAAATATATATATATTTATATTTATATTGTAACGGTAAGGTACTGTTTACCTCACCGTTTGACGAATTCGAGCAACATGAGCGAACAGTATCATAATGTTCGCATCGGTTCGAGCCGGCGAGATTCGGCTCGGCTCGGTTCGTCGTGGCTACACGGGCGGGATCGACTTCGCGCACGCACCTCATTAGAAAGGTAAGGGGGAGATTCGCGCGCACTGGATAGAGTGATAGCCACCTTCTTACGCGACAGGTGTGATCCCCCCGCGTCCCGTGTTCAGTTTCGCCGTGCTGTGATTTACCGTGCGTTTTTTGTATGTGTTTCGACTGCAGGCCGATCCTGCATTTGCAGTGAGTGGTGCTACACCGTGCAACTGCCACACAACCCCGGTGCACGGGCGAGCGGACAATCCGTCCGACATCGCAGCGAGAGTGAGAGAGAGAGAGAAAGCAACCGATCGGCTGGTCGTTGTTTACCAACGACTACAGCAGCGTACAAAGTAAGTGGTACCACTTCACGCGATAGTGTTTTTATTCGCACCTAATCGTGTTGCTTTATACCAGTCCCGTTGACTGGATATATTATTTTAGTTCGTAATATTTTCTTCCACTCTCTGCACAAGTCGGGCCGTTTACCGACTTGTAATAAAAGCGTAGACCTCGGCGACAATCAAATATTTTCTTTATTATTTATCTTTATTCTATTTCAATAAATTCATATTATTATTAAAATTCAATCCGGTGTTCGATTAATTGAATTTAACCACGTACGATTCCTTCCGTAATCCTAAAAGCTCGTATATTTCTGGTTGACAAGTGCTCGACGCGATATCCCTGTTTCGCGGTCAATTTCAGATTTGAAAAATACCTGGTTGTTATCTGAAACAGTAACTCGGTTTCAGACTAACATTTAACAGATTTGGTAGAACGGACAGGTAACCGTCGCCGCATCGCGGGAAAATATGTTTATTTAAATACGGTAAGTTTAACCGTACCGCTGAGCAGCCGCGATATTAAAATAAACATCCGTGCGGCAACCAAACTGTTACAATATATAATATATAATGTTATTGCATTAAATGTAATATAGACATATATATTATAAGAAAATACTCAACTAGTGTACAGGACTCCCTTCGGGGAGGTCCTCGTTTTCTTTTCGACATGTTAAGTGGAGGGTTGTGTCATGTTATGTGCGATATTGATGGAGAGTGCGATTCAACCAATATGTAAACTTAATATCTCTGCGCCTTTTTTATTGCCTTGAAAAGGGACGGTTCAAAAAACGTCCGAAACGTCGGCATTTAATAAAAATTGAGTTCGTGGAGATCAATTGGAGTTTTATTTTTTATTAAATTACTCAACTGTTCCTTGCGTTGTATATGCCTAGTTTATTAGCTAAATGTCACTTTAACAATTTTTATTAACCTTGCTGCCAATTTGCTAGCTGCAAAATCACTGATACGAGTGTTTAAAATTTTAAACATAACACTTTCGTAATGCGAAATTTACTGTGCACTAATGACGGTCACTGTGACGTACTGTATTTCATTACAATTTAAAAAATGCGCTTTATTTTAAAAATGAATAATTTATATCAAGTTACCAAATATAATTCTTAAATATTTCAAATTTTGCTTTTAATTAAATGTATATATATTTATTAAGAATATATATCTATATATATCTCTCTATAATATATAAATATTTCGCCGCCGCCGCCATGTCTAAGAATTCAGAATTCAACATATATATATATATGTTTTATATATATATATGTTATATATATATGGGCTATTTCACGTCAAGTGGTACGATGAAAATTTTAAATCGCTCCAAAATTTGAAAACAGGCTAGAAATATCTTTCAGAAGATAGAAAAAAATTTTTAGGTGTTAAAAATAATTTGCCTAAGAGTTATTCCACCATGAAAAATGGAAATTTTTCAATTTTTTAGAAAAATTTCTATTTTCGAAGCCATTTATCTCAAAATCTATTAACTTTTTTGAAAAAACATTACAAACAACTTTTGTTCAAAATAATCTTTAGAACTTATCTACCTGGGTTACAATTCTTCATTTTAAAATCTTGAAGAGATAGGGCACTCGAAAATATTGAATATCAAAAAAAGGCGACCACGCCACAATCGATTTTGATCCAACACCGCTCAAAAGATCACATTTTTTGAGAGCTTTCGAATGGCGGTGGTTAGATTATTGGCCAAGACCGCTGGTGTAAGTTATGCCCTAAAATACATGAAAATTAGTGATTTTATGAGGTTTATGGGGTATAACTTACACCAGCGGTCTTGGCCAATAATCTAACCACCGCCATTTGAAAGCTCTCAAAAATGTGATCTTTTGAGCGGTGTTAGATCAAAATCGATTGTGGCGTGATCGCCTTTTTTGATATTCAATATTTCCGGAAGTCCTATCTCTTCGAGATTTTAAAATTAAGAATTGTAACGTAGGTAGATAAGTTCTAAAGATTATTTTGAACAAAAGTTGTTCCTAATATTTTTTCAAAAAAATCAATAGATTTTGAGATAAATGGCTTTGAAAATAGAAATTTTTCTAAAAAATTGAAAAATTTCCATTTTTTATGGTGGAATAACTGTCAGGCAAATTATTTTTAACACCTAAAAATTTTTTTCTATCTATTTATATATATTCTATATATATCTTCTGAAAGATATTTCCAGCCTGTTTTCAAATATTGGAGCGATTTAAAATTTTCATCGTACCACTTGACGTGAAATAGCCCATATATAGATATATATATATATATATATATATATATATATAGAAAGATTTTTTTTAATTATTTAATATTAAATTATTTAAAAATTAATAACTATTATAAATTATTAATAGGAAAATTGATCCTTGCAGCTACACGAAAATCTCGATCATTTAGTAATAAAAAGGTTTGAAAAAAGTTAATAATATCCATTGTTAATTAAATCATAAATAAGAATTCCAATTTCTTTAGTCTCACATCTCTTTTTTATTAAAATTCTTTCATACAATTTTATACTTATAATACCCTAAAGTATATATCATCTTAGAAAGATATTATTAATTTGTACATTTTTACCATCATTACAAACAACATTACACAATCTTTATAAAAATATGTGATACAAATTATTTCATCAATACATACAAATTTGTGTGCATGCTGGTAGTGTAATTACGTTAAGTGGATACGGGTAGTACCTAACGAGTACATAACAAAACTGTTGACAAACTGAATAAAGCATACATAAAAAACTGCTCTTATTTTACATTATCAAAATTCACGAAGGTGAAAATTGTCAGATATTAAACAAATGCATTTTACTCTACTTAACTTCTTAAACTCTAAATAGAACTGTAACTTAAAAATAAACATTTGACGTTATCACAATGGTATACAATTGTATAATCTTATGGCTTCGCAAAATGGTGTAGTAGGTGTTGGTGTCGTTGGTGACGTCGTACCATCTTATCCAGATTGCCATGTGCATGTAACCAGTGTCGGCATGTTCATGTTGCTCATATACTGAGCTTATAGGATATTATAGTTTAGAATATTTTGTCCCGCAAATTTGACAAAATGTATAAAAATACATATGACTTAGATAGGTATGTATAAATTGGCGCATACACATGTATATCTCAAAGCAGAAAATAAAATAACACTAATAAATATCACAAGAATCTCGACGCTTTCATACATGGTGGGAAGTAAAACCGAACAAAAAAAAGAATTTTACGAATACAATAATACGTTTTTTTTTCCTTCAATATTTGCAACTTTTAAAAAGTCGACGCGTGTAAGGCTAGAATCTTTTATTGAATCTAGCAAAAAGTTTTGTGCATCGTATGACAAAAAGAATCGATTGATTTTCAGACATGTATATCCGCTAAAAGTCTCGTTTGCGTTCTACGTTGAGCGAATTCCGATAAAACCACTGGACCGATATGAGGCAATCTTGAATTACTGGACATGTGCTTGTTTCTTTTTACCTTTATGCAATTAGTTTAGACTTGTACTTTTTTTGTTATATAAAGATTTTCGCATATTTTATTTAAAGTGGTAGTGCAAATTTTCTGTTTCTCTTCTTTTTTGGAAAATGAATCATATAAAAAAAAATGATGCGTTGCTTTCATAAATCTATTTAATCGAACTATTAAAATATTGATTTTTATTCATAGAACTTTAAAAAAATATAATAATACAATGTACATTATTTAACTTTTTGTACGAAAAGAAAAACAATATCAAAATTAAAATCGAATTTATAAAGTATATATTAATTAAGATGTACAAAAATAAAAATTGAATCTAACTATTGACTTCTGAATTTATTAAAAAAACATATTAAAGTATTTGTTAGATCACCTTAACAGTAATTGGATCATTAGTAATATCAAGCAAAAGATTGGAAAGTAGACGATGTCGATTGTCTATCCATGGATGTTTCATAACGCTATCAGCAGTTGGCCTTCGAGTAGGATCGACGTGTAGCATGTGCTTCACCAAGTATTTGGCTTCAGGCGAAATGTGACACCAGACATCAGTTTCCATATCGATGTAACCACGTCTGATTCTATCTAAAATATCGTTAGTTGTGTCTCCGGATGTATTAGAAAATGAAATGCGACTGAAATTAAAAACAAACAGATGCATAAAGAAATAGCATCGGACAAAAATAATATAAATAATAATAGTATTTATCAAAAGGCACCCATACAACATTATGTATAATAAAATACCCAAAGACCAAATGTCACAAGCAGCGTCGCATCCTTGACGTTTTAATACTTCGGATGCTACAGAATTGGTACTTACAAAAACCGAGATCGCAAATGCACAAAGTCGATGGGTTAAACACTGGCTTAGCGTACAAAATATTTGATGGCTTTATATCCCGATGAACAACTGCACAAGTATTATCAAATGTTAATCCAATTGGTACACATTGGTTTTAATAATATTAACAATTATTATTAACGCTTACTCCGTTTTCGTGAATATATTTCATAACACTTGTAATTGTGTACGTTACTTCTGCTGCTTGACCTTCGGTAAAATTCCAACGTTGCAACATTCTGTTGAGAAGTTCACCACCACGTAAAAGTTCCAATACCAAATAAACGTACTGCTCGTCTTCGTGAAGTGCTTTTAACGTAACAATTTTTGATTTCTTCGATCGGATCACGTTTTTTACATTTGATCACATAAAAAGAACGTATGTTCAAACTTCTTAAATACAAGAAATCCAAGCTTTCTTTTCTTTTTCATTAACTACAGATATTATACCTTGATAGCATATTCCGTTTTACTAGCTTTGTGAACTGCTAAATATACTGTACTGTAACTTCCCTTGCCTATTTCTTGTTTAAACTCGTGCTCGTCAGATATACTTAGAGGATTAACGTAAGTCGGAAAATTCATAGTCACATTTTCACGCTGCTCAGCTACATCGTCTAGTAAGCACGGAGCTACAAAACTGAAACCTCGAAACTGTTCGTGTACAGTGCACTTGGAGGCACTCCCGGTGAATCTACAATCATTAAGGGCATATCTTTGTCTTTGTATTTATCATATGCTCTAACAATATCTATTATTCTTACCTTTTGGCGTTTTACACGTAAATTCGCTGTCGAAATAGAATGCGTCATCCTCTTGACTGACAGCTGGTTGAGAATTTGAGTCATTGTTTCTTTACGATTAGTTCCTTGGAATTGTAATACACCTTTTAGCATTTCAAACTGAAATTAATTCAGAGTTTTCATTATTCAAAAGTATTTTATTCTAAAATATAATATATAGAGGACAAACTATCAAAACTCCAAATTCCACCAATTGGCGGCAAATACATGCCCTTTCGTATTGACGATCTTTGGAGCCATGTATTCAACAGTTCCACAAAATGAATAAGTTTGCGTATCGTCTAAACGTTGTTTACTTAATCCAAAATCTGTCAAGACCCCTTTAATCATATGAAACTTGTACTTTTTCACTGTAACCAGTTACATAGAAAAATTGTACGACTTGTATTGATAATTATATGAAGACGTTGAATCCTCTCATTATATACATACTTAAGAATTTGCTTTGTAATCTGTAATAAAAAAATACAGTGAAAAGAATTATTTTTGAACCAATGAGCAATAAATAATTGAAACTTATAATAAGCTTTATAAATTGAGAAAATATTCAATTTTATTCAAATAATATTATAAATTTTTCAGTGTTTAATTCAACTTTATAATCTTATTATATATTAATAAACAAACAATTGATTTACCTGGTAGAATTTTAAATAATTTAAACTGCACATCAATTTTACTCAGTTTATCCAGTTTTTAATTCCCCTTTAATCATATGAAACTTGTACTTTTTCACTGTAACCAGTGTGACAAGGTGGATTTAATCCACTTGTCATAGATGCCAGCATTACCGACACCGCGAAGCGGCGCGGTATCGGTAGCATATAAGAGCAATAAGCAGGCGCTACGACCAGTGCGGGCGTAGCGCAGTGGTTAGCGTGAACGCCTTCGGATCCGAAGGGGCTCGGGTTCAAGACCCGACGCCCGCTTCATTTTTTATTCAGCACTTAAAAAGTCTCATGCCACACCAGTTACATAGAACCATTGTACGACGTGTATTGATAATTATGTAAAGGCGATGAATCCTCTATTTGCATGCAACTAAAAATAATTTTTATACGTTAAACACATAAAATAATAGCAATATATAATAAAGGAATACATAAATTATACTCCTAAGTATTACTTAAAAAAAAACAACCGTACTTCTTATATATAATAAATATATACATTAATAGATTTTTATGAACTGTCAATTATTAATCAAATAAGTATATAATTTTAATTGTATTAATATTTGCAATATTTGCACAGTAATTGCAATTTCAATATGATCACCTGTTGTTCGCACCGACGTTTCCAAATATTTTGATTATGTCGATATATTCAATATAGGGCAATCTGAAGTTAGCTACGTGGTGCGATTATTGCACGGTATGCTTTGAAGTTTGCTGCAAGGTGCGGTTTTCGCTCGGTACGGTATGAAGTTAGCTACTTGGTGCGGTGAAAAATAATCGTTTGCCCAACACTGGTCAGAACATTGTCATATAAGGCATTTTTGTGATCTAATGTCATATAATTTTAAAATTTAAATTTTTCCAACTATTAGAAAATTCGTGAATTTATTGCTTGTTTATACTATAAATTATATGATAAATGAATTTATTGATCTCCACAAGTCAAAGAACATTCCTCACAACTCAAGTAAGGCGTACCTTATGGGATAGTGTAAGAACGATTACCAGAGATTTTGAGGCATCACAAATAAAGTAGGACAAACCAAAAGACAAATAATTACCCGAATAAATGAACATAGAAATAACAAAAATTCTATGATCTTTCAACACGTACAAAATAACCAACACGATTTTGATTGGTAAAATTTTAAGATTTTAGATAAAAAACTGAATTATGGAAAAAGAATTGCATCTGAAATGGTGCACATAAATTTACAAAAACATTCAATAAACAAACAAGAAGACTCAATTAAATTAAATAAACAGTATTCGCAAATTATATATAGAATGAAAAATCTTTCAATTTATCTGTAACCAAACGTACTGTACACAACCTTGATCATGCATCATCAATAGAAAAAATATAAACATAAGCTTGCTATGTTCCTTATCCCTATATAAGAAAGCGCGAATCTTGTATTGTTTCATATACAGCAGAAATTTTCGTCATATATACATCTGTTTGACGTTTGACGAGGAAAAAGAAGCGAAAATTTAAATCGACTTGCGGCGAAATAATATTGTAAACATTGTACGATATTGATATTAGAAGTTATATTTTTTTTCACATCTTTTTTATTTACGTTCCCGGTTTGCATTATATTCTGAGATGTTTTTTTTTTGTTAATTAACGTCGCTCTATTTATGCTGCCAGGGCTAACCAGTGACGGAGGTGAACGGTGTGTCTGTAAACAAAGCACATGTAGTTGAAACATGTGGTGCTTGTGTCCATCGGAAGATATCATCGATCACTGTAATTAGTCTAATAATTGCAGTTTCCTGTCCTCCCGATGGAACCACCGCGATCCTCTTTACATCTTCGCGTCCCTAACGTTCCCTATAGTTCAGATGCCCGTGCCTCTCATGCACTGACAAGTGCACGGAACGCACTCGCACCCGAACTGGCGTCACATTATAGTGACACGCCGGGCTACTGAGTCGCGGTGTTCAAAAAATGCACATGAAAAAATGTTCAGAGGTACACGTCTGGGATCAAACCCACGACCCTCGGTGTGAGAGTCGGGAGCTCTACCCATGAGCCACCGCTGCTCTATTCTGAGATGTACTAATCAAAATTAATAAATTTTACACAGTTTGAAGAGGGTAGCATTGTCTACCGAAACGTTACAAAAAAAGAAAAATATGTTAAAATTTTCTTTTTTTACCTTCACCTCTGACTTGGGAAGATCAAAAATTCTAATCATACTAATATTAAAGGCGTTTCATCCTCGTTCTACAGTTTGGACTCCTCAGTAAGGAACTGGAGATCATACCTTAGACGCATGTCGCAAGGTGAACTGCGACGCCAACAAGACGTTATGTGGCTATACATATAGAAGAAAGACGACAATCACCTCACCGAGTTTAGAGAGATATTCGGCTCCATCTAGCGGTGGGAAGGAGCACCAATTCTTTGTAAAAAAAATAATTGAGATTTTTGTGGTTAACAATTAAAATTAATTAATAAATTAACTAATTAATTAATTTATTTAAAGTTAAAAATTTTAATTAAAGTGTTTAACATTACTTTACCGTGATTTAAATTTAATAAAATGTTAAGTAATAATCCGCATCTTTTTTAAAGATTGTTAATATTTCTTTCTCCTTGTATGTTTAAAAAGTAAATTTTTATTTTACTGCAAATCGTCAAACATATCCACTAGGGCTGGGAATTCTATCCAGATTTTTTGACTATCCGGATAACTCGGGTATTCGGATATTCGAATATCTGAATAATAAATCCGAATATCCGGATAATTCGGATATTCGAATATTGATATACGGATGTTGAAATATAATGATGTTGGGATATTCGAAAGTAAACAATTGACTTTATAATATAAATGACTTTCTTTGCGATGAGGAACTAGTGAATTTTAATGCCATGAGACTCACTGTACTAGTAGCAGCAGCAGTAACACTTTATGGCTTATAATTCAAATACGCCACCAGAATTTAGGGAGTTATTTATTTCAAATAAATGAATAATCTGCTACCGAAGCTGCAAATGCAACCTGTGTGCGCGCTCGTATTATTAGGCTCTCACTCTCAAATTCCCGCACTATCGCAACATGCGCGCTCTTTTGTGTTTAAGGTATACATAGGAGAGCGTGTATGTACATTATACTCACACTCACGTGTATGAGTAGTGAGTACCTACCTTCCATTTGCAAGTTAAGCTTCCGATTTTCATAAATATTGTTGAAATGTGTCTAACATTTGTATTTCATTATCGTATAATTTTGAAAAGTGTCGATAACTGTAAAGCGGTATATTTACAAACAGCCCTTTTCAGAGCTAAGGAATAAGAGTGTGTATGTATTGTGTTGTGTGTGTGTGTGCGAATTCTTTCTCTCGCCGACTCGCGAGACTTGTAGCAAGCCAGGCAGTCTAGTCCGGTCGCTCTCGGTGTTGACATCGAGTGTTCTAACTCGTCTTTGAATAAATACACGTTATATTAGCCTTGATACCTTTCTTTCTCTACAACCCAGCCTCCACCTTAAGTTCAACAAATATCATTTTTATTTTGAAGCTCTATCAATGATTGCAGTTAAATATAATAAGATACAGAATATAATAAGATAAAGGTAAAGAATATTTTGTATATAAATTTCATTTAACGAATAAATTAATAAATAAAAATTAAATTAATACAAGCAAATTTTGTGAAAGTAAAATAATATAAAAATTTTATGAATATTAATTATAGAATATGACATCCAAATCCAGTGCAATTTGGGACCATTTCAGAAAGAGTGATGAGAAAAGCAAATCTATTTGTTTATATTGTGACAAAGTGCTTCAAAACAATGGATCTACTTCAAGTCTCTGGAATCATTATAGATTTTTTCATCTTCAAGAGAATGGTGTTGAAAAAGCCTATGAATCCGAGTCATCTTTAATAACGGAAAATCCAAGGAAACGTCCTGTTGCCGACGAATCAAACGCAAATTTAGAAATTGAACAATCACCCACAAAAAAAGTTCGAACTTCTCGAGTGGCTCAATCTATTATTCGCGGAAGACATGTCTCTAAGGAGAGACAAGAACTCATAACACAAACCATTGTCAAGATGATTGTTACAGATTTACTGCCGATCTCAGTAGTTGAAGGTGATGGATTGAAAAATCTACTAACAATTTTAGAACCAGAATATAAAATTCCATGTCGTAAAACGATTTCATCGAGAATTAAAAATTTATATAACGATAAAGTAGAGGAAGTCAAAATGGCACTTGATTCAGCATCGAATATTGCTTTAACAACCGACTGCTGGACTTCAAGAGCTACCCGATCGTATATGGGACTTACATCTCATTATTTGGATTCTGAATGGATTCACCACTCCTTCAATTTACTGACAGAAGAATTAACTGAAAGTCATACAGCTGAAAATTTGGAAGATGCACTTCGAGTAGGCATGGAAGAATGGAATATTACAGAGAAAGTTACGACTGTCGTCCACGATAATGCGAGGAATGTAACAAATGCAGTTCAGAATCTAAATAGTGATAGTATTTACAGTCATCCATGTACTGCACACACACTTCAATTAAGTGTCAACTTGGGTTTGAAACTACCACAATGTGCAGAAATTATGGAAAAGGTTTCAAAACTGGTCAGTAGCTTCAACCAATCAACTAAACGCACATACGCCTTAGAAAAACATTTGACTCAAACAGAGAGACCAGTGAAAAAGCTTATCCAAAGCTGCCCAACTAGATGGAATTCAGGACTTTTTATGATCGAAAGAATAAAAGAGCTTAGACCTTCTATTGTCGCAGTAATTTCTGATCGATCGATCTTTGATAAAAGAGTAGCTCAAAGGATTGCTATCTCAGAAAATGAATGGGAATCTATTGACACACTTATTAATTTACTGACGCCATTTCAGATAGCTACAACTGTACTAAGTAGTGACACAGAAATAACAATATCTAAAGTAAAACCCATAGTTCATAAACTCATAAATAAACATCTACAATTAAAATATAACGATACCACTTTGTCAAAAGCCTTCAAAAAAACAGTTGGTGCAGATTTGAAACGACGTTTTTCTTTTGAAAACAATGAAGATTCAAACTTCCAAGAAATTGGTATAACAGATATCGCAAGCTTTCTTGATCCACGTTTTAAACGAATAAAATTCCTGGAAAATAATGATTTTCGACAAGGTGTAATAGATCATGTGAAAGAGCTCTGCAAACAAATTAATGTTAGCGGTACCAATGATCCAGAAACTTTCACGCAGAAGCATAATTTAACTGCCATGGATATGCTATTGGATGATGACTCTGAAAGTGATACAAATGGTAATGATGATGAATTTCAGCGATATGTTTCAGAAGATCAGATAAACCACAACCTTAGTGCCAATAGTTGGTGGAAAGAGCATCAAAAAATATATCCAACTATTTCACAACTCGCTAAGCGATATCTTGCAGTACCTGCTACCTCAACGGCTTCAGAGAGGGTTTTTTCAACTGCTGGAAATGTTGTACGTCCATCGCGTAATTGTCTGAGTTCAGAAATGGTATCTGCACTTGTATTTTTACATCAAAATAAAAAGTTGAAGAATGCTAAATGAATATGTACTGCATACTCATCTTCCTAATTTGAAATATTATAATAATATTAAGCTTGCTTTTTGTTTTTGTTACTTATTATATTCTTTCTTGTTTATTATTTTATTCGTTGAATTTTGAATAATAATGTTTGTAAATACAATTTTTCACGATAGTTTGGAAAATAAACTTTGCAATTATTCGTATATCTAAAAAATATTCTGTTATTTTTTTTACAACCCAATAGATTTAATAAATCTTATAATAATTTTATGAATTTATTCGAACATTCGAATATTAATTGGATATCCGTGTATCCGGGTATCCGGATAATCTAATGCACAGATATTAACCGGATATTCATAGTATCCGGATTTTATTCGTATAAGCAGATAATCCGTATGGATATTCGGATATCCGGATATACGGATACTCCCAGCCTTAATATCCACATTTTAACGGATAAATATATTGGACGTAGGTTGGAATTAATATATTCACTGAATTAAAGAAAATCCCGTAATGTCGCTATAAATTTTATATTTATATTGAAGGCTTTCATTATTTTGTAAAATGTAGATTTTGGTTGATTTTTTAATTATTTGGTTGATAATTGCAGAAAACTTGTTAGTATACTGTATTGACATAATTGCCAAAGGAAAGTTAATGGTAGGTTATTATAAGAAAATGTGTATTATCATTATATGATAATACAGTGCTATTAAAAAGAATTAATTCAAGTATTTCACTGTTTTAATATTATAAAAAGAATCAGCCTCGTGTAAACTAATATTTAGTTCTTAATTCAGACAAATTTTTTTCTGGTATCCTCAACGAAAAGATGAAATATATAGACGATTTTGTTTAAATATATTAACTTATGTTGTTATATAGTAGCAAGATATTTTGAAAATATAAGAATGATAGAAATAAATAATTATTCATAGAGTTACATATTTAATTAAATATAGTTAATGAATTTCTTTTAATATATATGTGTATTTAATTGCTTTAGTCATTCATCTTTTTAATTACATTAATGCGAAAGGTAATCGAATAATTAGTTCTAGGAAATCAAATGTGACTAAATTTGAAGCGTTATTTTCGTTTGTCAAAATTTAAATTAAGGCTTCATCATTCAATTTTATCTAAAATGTTCTTTTGACACGCAGTCCGAATCACAATAATTGATTTTACATAATATTTAATCCTCTGTCGTAACATAAGGCAATAGTTACGAAATCACAACAGACATGTTTCCATTGCGGTAAAAATGTATTATATTCGCACATAAAAATCGCGTTAAGGGGGTTCCATATTCAACATTTATCCTCCCAACCTTACCGGCCGAGAAAATCTAATAATCCATTAATTATTTATAAGCAAAAGCACCAGTTGCAAAAATATGAGAACGGGCGCCTACATTTGCAAAAGATGCATCTCTGTGCAAAGTTTCAGACTGAAAGTCTTACCAAAAATATGAAGTAAACGTGACCAATTCATTATTTTTTTCTACTTCAAATAGTTACATCAGGTGGCGCTAGGTACGGTGCACCTCAAAGAACACATTGCTTACAATTTAAAATTGTTATCATTAAAATTGATTGTTAAAAACACAATTTTTATGATGATATTTTAAAAGAAAGCATTGATAATTGATTATTGACTGTGAAAGTAGCGTTGTAGCGATACAAAAACACAAATTTAAAAATCGTTTAGAATTTTAGAAACGTCACAAGGCGTTGATCATCGAGCTACGTTAGCGCGCGCCTTCGATATGTTGGACGTAACACCATGTACAAGTGGTAACTTAACCTCAACGAGGTGGAAAGTCTTTATATTTTTTATCAGACTTCTCTCGAAAACGCAACGACATTTTTATCTGAAATTCAGCATATAGTTAGGTTATTAATAAACAAAGGGGCCTCTTCTCTTATTTTTTTGCCTTCAGCTTTATATTTTTATTAATTAATTATCATAGATTGCGTGTGGAACTCGCTGGGCGTTGACATCGTGGTACGTATACGCACGCAGCTTCGATGTCTCGGACGTACCACCATGTGCAAGTAAGTGGGAGCTAATCTCAACGAGGTGGAAAGTCTTTATGTATTTGGTCAAACTTTTCTTGAAAACGCAATGACTTTAACATCTAACATTCAGCAAAAAGTTAGGTTATTAATAAACAAAGGCGCCTCTTCTCTTATTTTTTCGCATCCAGCTTTATATTTTTATTAATAATTATAATACATTGCGTGTTGAAGTCGCTGCGTGTTGACATCGTGGTACGTTCGCGCGCAGCTTTTAATGTCTCGTACGTACCACCATGTGTATTAAAACCTCAATTGTGTTACAAATATTAGTTTTTTTAAAAAAAATTACTTGGAGATGTAGTTAGATGCTTTCACTACAGCCCCGGTTGGTATACAAACAGTTTTAATTATAAATAATTAAATAAATAAATAATATTGTTGTTAAAAATATATCGTTTCATTTAATAAAATAAAGGCGTAGATAACGGGTAATAGAATGCTACTGTAGCAATGTACCGAGCAATAGTCATATATGCATGTGTATGTGCTGTAGCGTATACACATACATATATGACGCATTTATTTTATTTTAATTGTGACATCGTCACAAGATACACACAAACCCGAATTACAAAAAATCTGCGAGAAAAGAATTAAATTTTACTAAATAGTAAATCTCTGTTCGGGTGAATTTCTTATCATCTACTAGCGAATTTTCAACTATTTTAGTAAAAAGATAAACACTAACCCGAATTACAGAAAAGTAGGTCTACGGGGACTGTGCAAGATTTACGGTAATCGTGCGCAATGTCGCCACAGCTATTCCTTGTAAAATCTCCAGGTAATTATTTATGTTTTGGGGTGACGCTGATATGCGTTTTTATCTACAGGATAATTCGGTATCTGCTGTATACCAAATTTGTGTACACGCATAACCTCAATCCAGCCTTGTTTCTCCTAAGACACAGCTGTCGTATGTAGATACAGCTGTGATAGTAAGATACAGCTGTATATGTTCCTTTTGTCCTTGTCCTACATACCACTAGCATATACTAAAATAAATGGTATTATCTTCATAGTGGACTGGATGCTTGCATGCTGACTCCGGACATCCTGGGTCGAGGATAGCAATTTTCGCCGTGGCTATGGACTGCTGACATCTTCCAGCTCAGCTTCTCCGTGATTATCAGTCTATTGGAAGCCCCTGTGTTTGCTGCTTTATTGACCTCCCTCAACAGTTAGCTAGACAGTCTGATGATAAGCTGAGTTTTTGCTATCCGTTCCAGCTTACATGGAAAGGGTTATTAGAAATGTGAGAGTAAGTAGGACTTAGATCCAGTACGGGTAGGTAGATATTCGCTTTAGCTTCAAATATCATTCAATCCTGTTGACATGTGCGAAGCACATTGGCACAACATATATATATATATTAAAACACGTTCACTGGGGATCAGGGTGAACGGCTCCCGTACAATAAAATAACAACACTTTTATTCGAGCTAGAACTTTAATATTAATCAAGTAATAAGAATACACAAAATAAACGAACAAACTAGTCACGGTCGCCAGCCGCGTTCACGCGGCAAAATTTATATCTTTTACTACACGCGATTACCGCACACACACGCACAATCACAGCTTGCACGGGAAGCTGGAAAACAGGGAGTTTAGGCAGGAACTCTCACCTGCAGGTGCTCGAAAAGAAACAATTAATAAAAATATAACCACTCTCGTAATAGCTAATTATGAGTTGTAAAATAAACGTCTCGTTCGACGGCCCGACTCGGAATCACCGAGTTCGTCGTGTTGAGCCGAGCAGCGAGTCCGCGTGCATGCGCTTGACACAACAGTCCCATCTCGTCCGCTTGACTCGGCCGATCCGACGCGCGTATACTGTGTGTATAGCGCAACTTCTCTCTTTCTCTCTCTCTCCTTCTCGCACCTTACAATCAACATGCCATTCTGGAAGCTCGACATTAATAACGTATACAGGAACAGCTTGAAAACCAAACAAGCAGTAAATGTTCCTTATATCAAACTCAACTTAATATCGAATTTGTCCTTGTTTCTAATATCTATTTTAAGTGCGGTTTACTGGTAGAAGCTCGAGTACAATAATATACAGACTTGGTACAGCTCGGCGTTATACATAGCTGGTCATCATCTTCAAAGCTAGGCTTTCAATGAGCTAGAAGGACTACCAAGGTGCTAAAAGGATTTTTAAGGAGCTGCAAGGTTTTCAAAGGAAGTAGAAAATTTGCTGTAATAGGTTTTGTGTGTGCGCGCATGTCAATAACTAAAAGTCCGAACTCTTTCCTCACGGTCTAGACTATCTGGATTCCGAGTGAGTTTTACAATTAATTCCTATAAGCTACGGGGCTTTGGAATAATTAATATACACTATAAATATAAAGTAAGTATGTGACATGCAGTTAGAACTGCTATGTCACAACTCCCCCCCGCCAAACCGAAGTTACCCCGATAACTTCGCGTTTGCGAACGCAAATTACTTCATAACGCAAAAATAAACAAACAATTCTAAAATAAGCTGTCCACATAATTCTATTCTATTAACTTATCTACTACTCTATATCTAAGATAACCGGTGTTATCTATTACGGGGTATTTGTGTTACTGTTTGTGTTGAGTGTACTTTAAGCTGGAACAACTGCTTGGCTAGAAAGACGTCAGCTGGAACGTGTACGCTAGATTAATGTTTTAAGGTCAGTGTATCGCGCTGAGTGTGTATTTCCTATCTCATTTTTAATCACCACGTTACTTAACAAAAAAAATATAATTTGTACAATAACATTAAAATCAAATTACAAACGACTAGCGAACCGTTACATTAACCAACTTAATTGTATTACCTAACGCAATTCGCGAACTCACATAACCCGTTACACAAAATAAAATTCATTCAATAATTACAGACTTTTTTAAAACAATTCGTCATATGTTAAAACAAATAAATAAAATTAAAATTCACACTCATACCTGGTGAGATTCCTTTCCACCGACGAATCAGCTTTGGCAACCATTCTACCTTTTTAGGCTAGAAATTAATGAAGGGACAATAGGAAATAATAATTAATAAAACAAAATGTTATCTAGATTAATTTATTTAGGGTGAATTTCCCAGGATGATTTCCACTCATCTTTACAATTTGGGCAACTACTAATTTTTACACCTGGTCTTCCGCAACCTCGACAAAAAACTTTCCGGGGACTTGAGCATCTCGTCCAACTATGACCATCCTGACTACAATTCCAGCACCCTTGGCGCATATATCCACTGTAAAACGATGGTCGCGGTACCAACGTACTTGATACGTATAAGAAGTTTGGCCTATAACTATACTTGGAATGAAGCTTAATTGACTGTCCATTTACTGGAGCATTTACAACACCAAACTCGGATAGGGACATTAAGGAAGGAATATTGCAGCTGGAAGAGAACCGATAGCTGAAACACGAGCTTGAAGATAACTGGGAGCTAGAACGAGAGAGAGAGAAGAGAACGATCCAAAAGTTTGTTTAAAGCTTGAATTAACATTGGATAAACATCTAGTTGAGGAACAATTAAAATTAGTATTATTTGATTGACTAACTTTAACCAAAGCCGAAGGAGTCGGCACATTATCCAACGGAGCAACACGATCAGGATAAACAGAATAATTTCTGGTTCTATTTCCAGGAAAATTCCTCATATTTGTATTTACCCTATCACAACCCGAAGAACGTTTACTAGAACATTCTTTACTCCAATGGTCCTTAGCCCCACATTGGAAACAACCTTTGTTTTTTTTCCGCAAATTTGGAACAATCTGTACTGCAGGGGTAATTTTATTGGTTGACACACATTTCTTAAAAACTTCGTTATAAATATGCTTTTGTATACCAAAATTATTAGATTGCCAGTTATTATTTTTAACCTTGCTTGAACTATTAAACTCCGTACACTTCCTAGGTGATTGACCTGTTTTCCATTTATTAACTTTGGAATTTTCTTGAACAACAGGAGCTAGAATTTCGGATGACCAAGCCGTTTGCATCATTTATCTCTGTTTAATACCATACAATTCATTATTATTCATAATTGGGACTTTTTCTTGTGCGGGAAACTGGCTAGATTGGGAGCGAGGTGAGACAACATAATTTCTCCTATCTAAAGGAACTTCGTTCATAGATTCATTTGAACCATCCATCGTTTCTAATAAATCTTCCCGTGGCGCATTTTCACTTGAAACTTCCTTTGTGACTAAATCTATTAATGCGGGTTGACTATTTACTTCTCTATTGGATTCCGAGGGGCCGTTCACAAACATTAGATTTTTACATCTTCTTACTTTCTGTTCTGTTTTGTACAATAACTTCTTAACATCTCTTTGGACTTGGAAACCGTCTTTATTATTCCTTCTTAAATCTGTACTGCTAGAATGAAAATTACTGGGTGCTTGATTTGTTGAACAATAAAATGATGATTCCACTTGAACATCATAAATAAACTCTGATTCACTCTCATCTACATCTGGATTCCATACAGCAGTCGTCTGTCCATAGTATTGTCTTATTAAATATCGATGGACACGCTCTCTAACAGTTATGCCATCACAATTACGAGTTATTTCTTTTTTGTCAGCAAATTTAAAAATTTCCCAATCAGTTAGCTTTTTCAGCTCCATTAAAATAATTTTACTACCTGCTTCAATATCTAGACTAACCAAATCTTCTCCGGGCAAGAGCTTTAAGGACAACGACCAAAGGCTACCCGCCATCATCACACTTCTATTTCGGCTTGAAAAATAATTTATCACAGAACGGAACACAAACTTTCACGGATTATTCCTTACAATTAACCTATACTATCTCAGGTAAATGGTTCCTCAATTGGCAAATCCAAAGCAAGATAAAAAAAACTTCTGTTACCAGTTAAAGTCAAAACAAATTAAAAAAATTAAAACCAACTAAAAAAAAACAAATTTTAATGTCGAAGCACAACAAAAAAAAGTAAGCGTTCCAATATATAAGCCTTTCTTGAATTAACACCACAACAAATTCTTTTATCTCGAGCAATTATTACTATTCAAGCGAACCAACTAATATATAAGAAAATATCGAACCTTATAAAACACTGCATCAAGTATCCCAATTAATTTTATTAATTATGCAACTAATTAATTCAGCAATTATTTCACAAAGGCAGCATCTCAATTTAGTGTGCCAATACACAGGTTAATCGCAAGCAAAATAAATTTTATATACAACGTGCCGAACAAACAATATGGAGCTAGAATTGGTGGAAATGCTAGAATATTAATATACAAAGCTTGAAAGGTAGCAAGGGTTATGCATGAAGGGAATGAGGTGGAGCTTGAATGCAAATTAATGGTAGAAAAGTTGTCAACAAATAATAATATTTTACAATTAATAATAAATAATCACCAACCTTTAACTGCTTCGGTTACCAGGATAAATATAAAATTATAATTTTACTTTCTTTTCTATTTTTAATTTTGAACAACAAACATTACTTTAATAAATAATTATCCACTCAAAAGGAATAAAATCTGATTTATTTACAAAAATTAAATTTTCATTTATCAAATTTAAAAAAAATTCACGTTAATAAAATAAAATATAATGCTAGCTGGAAAATTTATACACATGGGATTATTTATATAAACAACTTTACACAATACATGAGCATGCTCTTTAAATTAATGATTATTTCAAGCTATAGACAAACCAAAAACACTTTATCGTTGAGCAAAAGCCAAATTAATTAATTTAAACTTGCTGTAATAATACTTACTAGCAATTTTATAAACAAAAAAAAATTTTTACTTAGCAAAAAAAAACAATTTCAATTGACTTACCAAGTCGAAATAATAAAAAAAAATGAAAAATCACAAAATCCTCGCACGAGGTCAAAATGGCCGCCCAAAGCCAATTCCTCGGCGTCCTCCTGTTTGTGTGTGCGGTAATGGCGAACCACGCGATCCCGAAATTTCCCGATTAAAATTTAACACCGGGGTCCTGTCACGGTCGCCATAAAACACGTTCACTGGGGATCAGGGTGAACGGCTCCCATACAATAAAATAACAACACTTTTATTCGAGCTAGAACTTTAATATTAATCAAGTAATAAGAATACACAAAATAAACGAACAAACTAGTCACGGTCGCCAGCCGCGTTCACGCGGCAAAATGTATATCTTTTACTACACGCGATTACCGCACACACACGCACAATCACAGCTTGCACGGAAAGCTGGAAAACAGGGAGTTTAGGCAGGAACTCTCACCTGCAGGTGCTCGAAAAGAAACAATTAATAAAAATATAACCACTCTCGTAATAGCTAATTATGAGTTGTAAATAAATGTCTCGTTCGACGGCCCGACTCGGAATCACCGAGTTCGTCGTGTTGAGCCGAGCAGCGAGTCCGCGCGCATGCGCTTGACACAACAGTCCCATCTCGTCCGCTTGACTCGGCCGATCCGACGCGCGTATACTGTGTGTATAGCGCAACTTCTCTCTTTCTCTCCTCTCTCCTTCTCGCACCTTACAATCAACATGCCATTCTGGAAGCTCGACATTAATAACGTATACAGGAACAGCTTGAAAACCAAACAAGCAGTAAATGTTCCTTATATCAAACTCAACTTAATATCGAATTTGTCCTTGTTTTTAATATCTATTTTAAGTGCGGTTTACTGGTAGAAGCTCGAGTACAATTATATACAGACTTGGTACAGCTCGGCGTTATACATAGCTGGTCATCATCTTCAAAGCTAGGCTTTCAAAGAGCTAGAAGGACTACCAAGGTGCTAAAAGGATTTTTAAGGAGCTGCAAGGTTTTCAAAGGAAGTAGAAAATTTGCTGTAATAGGTTTTGTGTGTGCGCGCATGTCAATAACTAAAAGTCCGAACTCTTTCTACAATTAATTCCTATAAGCTACGGGGCTTTGGAATAATTTATACACTATAAATATGAAGTAAATATGTGAAATGCAGTTAGAACTGCCATGTCACAATATATATATATACATATATACATATATACATATTATGGGCTATTTCACGTCAAGTGGTACGATGAAAATTTTAAATCGCTCCAAAATTTGAGAACAGGCTGGACACATCTTCCAGAACATACAAAAAAATTTAGGTTTTAAAATTAATTTGCCTAAGAGTTATTCAACCATAAAAAGTGGAAATTTTTAATTTTTTAGAAAAATTTCTATTTTTAAAGCCATTTATCTCAAAATATGTTGATTTTTATGAAAAAACATTAAAAACAACTTTTGTTTAAATTAATCTTTAGAACTTATCTACCTTGGTTACAATTCTTAGTTTTAAAATCTCGAAGAGATAGAACACCCGGACATATTGAATATCAAAAAAAAGGCGACCACGCCACAATCGATTTTAATCTAACACCTCTTAAAAGTTCACATTTTTCGCGAGCTTTCGAATGGTTTGGGTTAGATTATTGGACAAGACCTCTGAAGTAAGTTATGCCTCATAAACCTCATAAAATCACTAATTTTCATGTATTTTAGGGCATAACACATACACACACACTCATACACGCACACACCACACACACACACACACACACACACACACACACACACCACACACACACGCACAATCACAGCTTGCACGGAAAGCTGGAAAACAGGGAGTTTAGGCAGGAACTCTCACCTGCAGGTGCTCGAAAAGAAACAATTAATAAAAATATAACCACTCTCGTAATAGCTAATTATGAGTTGTAAAATAAATGTCTCGTTCGACGGCCCGACTCGGAATCACCGAGTTCGTCGTGTTGAGCCGAGCAGCGAGTCCGCGCGCATGCGCTTGACACAACAGTCCATCTCGTCCGCTTGACTCGGCCGATCCGACGCGCGTATACTGGTGTATAGCGCAAACTTCTCTCTTTCTCTCTCTCTCCTTCTCGCACCTTACAATCAACATGCCATTCTGGAAGCTCGACATTAATAACGTATACAGGAACAGCTTGAAAACCAAACAAGCAGTAAATGTTCCTTATATCAAACTCAACTTAATATCGAATTTGTCCTTGTTTTTAATATCTATTTTAAGTGCGGTTTACTGGTAGAAGCTCGAGTACAATTATATACAGACTTGGTACAGCTCGGCGTTATACATAGCTGGTCATCATCTTCAAAGCTAGGCTTTCAAAGAGCTAGAAGGACTACCAAGGTGCCTAAAAGGATTTTTAAGGAGCTGCAAGGTTTTCAAAGGAAGTAGAAAATTTGCTGTAATAGGTTTTGTGTGTGCGCGCATGTCAATAACTAAAAGTCCGAACTCTTTCCTACAATTAATTCCTATAAGCTACGGGGCTTTGGAATAATTAATATACACTATAAATATGAAGTAAATATGTGAAATGCAGTTAGAACTGCCATGTCACAATATATATATATATACATATATACATATATACATATATATGGGCTATTTCACGTCAAGTGGTACGATGAAAATTTTAAATCGCTCCAAAATTTGAGAACAGGCTGGACACATCTTCCAGAACATACAAAAAATTTAGGTTTTAAAATTAATTTGCCTAAGAGTTATTCAACCATAAAAAGTGGAAATTTTTAATTTTTTAGAAAAATTTCTATTTTTAAAGCCATTTATCTCAAAATATGTTGATTTTTATGAAAAAACATTAAAAACAACTTTTGTTTAAATTAATCTTTAGAACTTATCTACCTTGGTTACAATTCTTAGTTTTAAAATCTCGAAGAGATAGAACACCCGGACATATTGAATATCAAAAAAAAGGCGACCACGCCACAATCGATTTTAATCTAACACCTCTTAAAAGTTCACATTTTTCGCGAGCTTTCGAATGGTTTGGGTTAGATTATTGGACAAGACCTCTGAAGTAAGTTATGCCTCATAAACCTCATAAAATCACTAATTTTCATGTATTTTAGGGCATAACACATACACACACACTCATACACGCACACACACACACACACACACACACACACACACACACACACACACACACACACACACACAAACAAACACACACCCAGACACACGGATTTTGGGATCCCACGGATTTTGGAGGGGACCAAACTCACACCGTTAAAATGGTAAGTGCTGCGGAGGTTGGTTACCCAGCCTCTGTAGCATCTAATGCTACGTGTGACCTGCCCTCGACTGGGATGTCGAGTGACGCTGACAGAGCTTTTCTCCGTCTGCGTAAGAAGGTAGATACCCTGGTGGAGTTTGTTCTTAATAAGAACAACATCCACAAAGAGCTGAAGAGTATGGCGAGAGCAACCAGCAGAGCTCTCAATGAATACGCGTGGGTGAACAGTGCTGTGTGTTCGACAGCGCCGAAAATTAAAATGGCGGATGCGCGTAGGGATGGTACGTGCCAAACGTCGCCCATCTTCCGCGCTAAAGAGCGTCAAAGGAGGCCGGTGGAAAGGGAAAAGCCCCACAGCAACCCCCGGAGAAAAGGAAGAAGGGGTCAAAGCAGGGTAAGAGATGCCACGGGCAAGGCGGCCATCTGGGTATGTGGAAATATACACATCTCCAGAAAGATGGTCGCCCCCCTTCCCAGCATCATCTGGGTGGAGGTGGCGGGGGTACGCATGTACTGCTGCTACTTCCCGTCCAGCGATAGCACCGAGGACTTTGCGAGATCTCTGGATGCAGTCGTCACCAGTGCTCGGTCCTCACGGCTGCCGGTCGCAATCGGTGGCGACTTCAATGCGTGGGCGACGGACTGGGGCAGCGCCAAGACCAACGCGCGTGGTCGCGCACTCCTCGAGGCGTTCGCTCTACTGTGGCTGGAGATCGCTAACACAGGGACAACCCCGACTTTCACCAAAGCCGGCAAGTCGTCCATAGTCGACCTCACCTTCGTCGATCCTAGTTTGATGGGGGGAGGGGGACTCGGTTGGAAAGTTAGCGATCGTTACACGGGTAAAAAAAAAAAAAAAACGAGCTAGATCGATGCCTAACGCATCGATCATTGCCGCCGTACCTCGCCTCTGGCATACCGGCGGTCGTCCTTGTCACGTCTCTTTTGCTATCTACTTGTCTTCCTTATCTTAGACTGTGACGGTTTTTGGACTACGGAACTTTCCAGAGTTCGCATTTATCTTTTCCTTTTCTTGCGATTCAACTCTTTCTATGTTCTCTCTTGTGCTTCGTGTTTTATTTTTTTATTTTTATTCCTTTTTTACTTTATTTATTCTTTCTACTTTTGGGGAACTAGGGACTAGGACTTTCTATTTTTTGCTACGTCTTTCTTCTCTCTTCCTTCTCTTCCTACTCTATTCTTCTTTCTTCCTAATATCTTCTCTCTTCCTCTTCTTTCTTCTTCTTCGCTACTTTCATTTCTCATTGTTTATCTACTTTTATAAAAGAAGGAGTTCCTACCTAGCGTCCGTTCATTCTCCCTAACTTTCATACCCTTTCATACTATCTTTCACACTTTATCTTTCATCTTCATTCTTTCTACTTTCTCTCTATTGCCATTTTTCCTCTTTCATCGTCATTCATTCTCGTCAGTTATATTCTATCTAATAGAAAATGTTAGTTTACCTATTGTCTAGTATGATAAGCTATCTTGATTAACTCTGTATCTATTTCCTTTCCTATTCCTCCATTTGTTAGTTACAATGGAATTCTTTCTAACTTAGCCACTTTCATTCCCTTCTCACTTATGCTTTTCCTTTTTCTCTCTCTTTTTCTCTTGTCTATCTACTTTCTGGAATATTGTCTATCCCTAACCTACTCACTCATTCTCTTCCCTTAACTCTTCTGCTTCCTCAGTTTCCACTATTTCTACGACTAAATCTCTTTCTAGAATTTCCGTAGCATCCTTTGCGAGTAAGATTTCTTTTGTCATCCTTGTCAGCCTCTCGGTCCCTTCCTTTGTTTCCAATAAGGCTTTTGTGTCTCTCATTCCTGCCTCTGTCTCCTGCATGTGCTTTAGTCTTATTTGTTCGTACTTCACGCATTTCCATATAACATGTTCCGGGGAGTCTGTCTCTCCGCAGCTACACAGGTCTGATTCTACAAAGTTAAATCGCATTCTGAAAGTTTGAAAACTTCCATGTCCACTGAGTATTTGCATTAGGTACTTGCTCGGTTTAAGCCACGTCTTTTTCCTTCTTTCTTCCACGTTTGGCATTATCTCATATGTATGTCTGCCCTTTATAGAGTTATCCCACCTCGACTGCCACACTTTCCTCAATTCCTTGTCCAATTCACACTTTGCATTGTATTTTCTTTTCCATTCATTGCCTGGTAGAGGATTCTCCACCGTCTGGTATGTGTATTCCATGTATTTAAATGCCTTGTTCTTCCTTATGTAATACATTCCTATTCTTTTCTCACATTCCAGATCTATCGGCAAGTGACCCGTTATCATTGTGCTGGACTCAGCCGAAGTGGTTCTATATGCTCCCGTTGTCTTCATTAGAGCAAATCTTTGTGACATTATGAGCTTTTTCTTTTGGACATTATTTGCGAGTTTGAACCATCCTGCTGCTGCGTACGTTATGATTAGTATGTATACCCCTTTGTATATTATTTCTAGAGAACGATAGCCCAAGCCCCACTCATCTCTAGCTAATCTTGCTAACCTTTGGAAAATTCCTCTGGTTGTCATTGAGATCTCCGTGACATGATGCTGCACACTTAAGCCTTTGTCAAATGAAACTCCCAGATATTTTACTGGTTCCTGTCTTTTAATTCTCTTGCCATTTATTTTAATTACTGGGTAACATTTTTCATGGAATGTTCCCTTGGCTAAGAGCATGCCGCATTTATCCGGTGTATGTTTCATTTTGACCTTTTTGCTCCATCTCTCTATCATGTCAATTGCAGCTTGTCCTCTTATTTCTAGTTCTCTCCTGGAGTCTCCTTTTACTATCACTGCCTGATCGTCAGCATAGGCTATCGTCTCATGTCCTTCTCTTTCTAATGCGTGAAGTATTTCGTCGAACACTACGTTCCATAGTATTGGCCCCAGTAGTGAGCCCTGGGGACAACCTTTTGTCACATCTTTACTCGCAGAGTTGCCACCTTCGGAAATAATTACTTTCCTATTACAGAGGTAATCCCTAATTATTTCATACAGTCTCCAGGGGCATCTCATGTGTCTTAGCTTCTCCAGTACTCCTGGCCATCATACGTTATCAAATGCTCCCTTAATGTCAAGAAACATTATGATTACGTACTTCTTGTTGGATTGTTTCACTTTATTAACTACATAGACTATTGCATCTTCTGTGGATCTATTCTTCCTGAAGCCGTATTGTTTATCTGAAAGACTGGGTTCCACTACTTTTTCCAGTTTTCTGATTATCAGTCCTTCCAGTATTTTGCCTAATATAGATAAAAGGCATATTGGTCTATACGAGCTTAGGAGACTTGGATCTTTATCGATTCCTTTTTTAATAGTTATGACCTTTCCAACTTTCCACATGTGCGGAAAGATGCCATACTTTAAACAGCTATTGTATAACTTTAACAGATCTTCGCCGACTACCTCTAGAGCACTTTTAATTATTATCAGATCGAAACAGTCTGTTCCTGGAGCTTTACCTGGCTTCATTTTCTTTACCACTTGTACCATCTCTGTTATTGTAAACTCCTCCGTTTCTTTGTATTCGTCTGTATATCTGTTGTTCTGCAGCCTTATATTCGCTTGCTCTTGTGTCTCTGAGTATATTTCATCGTCGGGAAACAGTCGGTCTAGAATCTGTTTTGCTGTTTCTTCCCAAGTCATCGTGTATCCACTATCTGTTAGAATGTTATTTGCGATGTCTCTCATCCTTGCCTTTTTGGCGGCCAGTTTGTACGGTAAGCTCCATGGATTGTCATTGCCTTGTCTAGTTACGAACTCTTGCCATTTATGGGTCTTTGTCGAGTCAATTTGCCTTGTATACTGTCTCTTGGCCGACTTATAAACCCTTTTCTTATATTCTCTTTGTTCTGGGTTTCTTTCCTTTTGAAATTGCCGTCTCAGTTTGTTCGTGTATTTTTTGGCCTGAGTCAGTTCTTCGTTCCACCATGGGACTTTCCTATTTGATTTATTCTTTGTTGGTATGGCTTTGTCACATGCCATCCTTATGCCTTTGGTTATGTTTCTCAAGCCGGCGATCGTTGAGCCCGTATCGTGATAGTTCGGAATTGGTTTCCAGTTTTCTCTTAGAGTGTGTACAAATAAACCCCAATTAGCCTTGCTAGTCATGTAACGCCTCATATTTTCGCTGTTTCTGTATCTCCCGCTTACAGCCATTTCTCCTATCTCGAACGTTATAGTCCTATGATCGCTGGAAGTCCAGTTCTTTTGAACTTTCCAGTTATGTATTCTCTCGATCATATTAGGTGAGGCTATTGTTACATTTACGTGTCCTTCTCCAACTTCACTTTCGACCGTTGCTATGCTATTAGGGTCATTTATCACACACAGATTATTCTGGATAACGAACTCCTCTAGCTTTTCTCCTTTTGCGTCTGTGTCTACTGGACCCCATAAGGCTGATCGGGCATTAGAATCGATACCAATAATAAAGTTCTTTCCTTCCAGTGCGTTAATAATTGTTTGCAGCGTGTTAAGATGCACTTCGATATCATCCTTTAGTTGGAAGTATCCACTTATAAGATATACCTTATATGGTATCGAGACTTCTGCAACCGCAAAGTGTGTCATGCAGAGATTTGATATTTGCAAAACTACTGCGTTCGGGTCTGTTATAGCTATAGCAGCCCATGGGTTTTCCTTTCCAGAGACAATTCTTATTTCCATTCCGTAATCCATCACTTTATTCGATCTTGTATACGGCTCTTGTAACATTAAAGCTTGTATGCCATTTTCATACGCTTTTTGCCTGATTTAGGGTACTACCCTTCTCGATCGCCTGGCATTAAGTTGAGCTACAAATAACCTGTTCTTATTCTCCGTAATCCCGTTACACGGGTAGTGACCACCAAGCACGCGTGTACCAGCTCCAGCTGACCAGCGGGGAGGACAAAGAGAGCAGGAAGACGAGCAAGAGAGAGATGGGCATCAGCCACGTTTGATCGTGAGGCGTTCCTCTGCTCCCTTGAGGGGGCAAAAGTGGAGGGAACCGCCCGAAAAAAAAGCCTCACAAATGCCTTAACAGCGGCTTGCGATGCCTTTATGGCCGTGAAGTTAAACCCTCGCGGCCGCCCACCAATAATCTGGTGGAATGAGGACATCGCAGAAAAGAGACGTGAGTGCCTGCGTGCTAGAAGGCTGCACCAAAGAGCGAGGGGAATACCGCGGTTCCAAGATCCTTCCGCAGAATACGAACAAAAGCGGAGGGATCTCAAGGGTGGCCATCAAGGCTGCCAAGAGAAGGTGTTGGCGGGAGCTATGTGAGGAGGTGGACCACGACCCCTGGGGCAGACCGTATATCGGAAACCGTCGGGGACCGTGTATCCGACAGAACATCGGAAAAGGGCAACAGAGACGGGCCTGATGGCCACCATTGGTGCAGCCGAGTCGCCAGACATTAGTGAAGCCGAACTGAGGATGGCCGCTAAAGGTATTTCCGTACGTAAAGCCCCAGGGCCGGACGGAATACCTGGCCTGGCCGTCAAGACAGCGGCGATGAGTGCTCCGGGCTTGTTCCTGGACGCATTCAACGCATGCCTGAGAGAAGGTTGCTTCCCGGCCCAGTGGAAGACGCAGAGGCTGGTACTCCTACCGAAGGGAAACAAACTCCCGGAGGAGCCATCATCTTACCGCCCGCTCTGTCTACTGGATATAATTGGGAAGGTTCTGGAGCGGGTGATCTGCGCCAGGCTCGCAGCGGCCATCGGTCAGGCCGGAGACCTCTCCGACAACCAGTTCGGCTTCCGAAAGGGTCGATCGACCATGGACGCTGTAGGCAGAGTTGTTGGTATAGCCACAAACACCATCAATGCTGGTCGGAGTGCAAGGCGGATGTGTGCCATCATCACCTTGGACATCCGGAATGCCCTCAACTCTGCCAGAAGGGACGACATCATGCTGTCCCTGAAGCACTTCCAAGTGCCACTCTATCTCAGGAAGGTCACCTCGAGTTACCTGACTGACCGTACTCTGCTCTACGACACCGACGACGGTGTGCACTCCCACAACATCACGGGAGGCGTGCCGCAGGGTTCGGTCATTGGGCCCCTACTCTGGAACGCTGTCTATGACGGCCTGCTTAGGCAGCAACTTCCGGAGGGTGTCTCGATGGTGGCTTTCGCGGACGACGTGGCGCTAGTGGTGGTCGCAAAGAGTGTCGAAGAGATCGAATATCTCGGAGACGTCTTTATAGAAGTGGTCGCCACTTGGTTGAGAGACCACGGACTTAGTCTGGCGGCGGAAAAAAACGGAGGCGGTGCTCATCTCTCGCACAAAAAAGGAGAGGACCGCCACCTTCACGGTAGGTAAAGAACGGATACGGTCGGTGAAAACGTTGAAGTATTTAGGGGTCACACTAGACGCGCGGCTGTCGTTCAAACACCATCTCGCGAACGCAGGCTCAAAGGCGGCAAAGGTGGCCCGTGCGCTGGCGGGCATCATGCCCAACATCGGGGGACCCCAGCAACCGCGAAGGTCTCTCCTTGCCTCGGTGGTAAGCTCCGTAATTTTATACGGAGCTCCTATTTGGGCTGATGCCCTGAACAGGCACAAGAGCTTGGTGCTCCGTGCCAGAGAGCCTGCAGGATAGCTGCGCTAAGGGTGGCCCGGGCGTACCGAACCGTATCTGACATTGCGTTCTCGGTGGTCGCGGGGACCGCCCCCTTCGACCTCCTGACAGCCGAGAGAGCTGAAAGACACCGTGAGGGTGGGCGACGCCTAGAAGAGAACCGCTGCCACAACCGATGGTCATTGCGGACCATAGAGGAGTGGCAGCGGAGATGGGACTCAGCCAGGGACGGCCGCTGGACCTACCGCATCATCCCGCGGATCCGGGAGTGGGCGAGCAGGAAATACGGCTTCGTCAGTTTCCAGCTTACCCAGGTGTTGACCGGGCACGGATGCTTCCGTAACTACCTATATCGTATAGGAGTCTACGGCAGCGCAGAGTGCCCCGGCTTGTCCAGGGGTGGACGAAGTCGTGGAACACGTTCTCCTATGGTGTCCTCGTTACAGGGAGGAACGGGACCAATTTCAAATCACTTGAAGCGGTCCCCTTACCCCTGAAGGCATCGGGACGTGCCTGCTTGACTCCCAGGAGGGATGGAACGCGGTAGTGACCCTTTGTACGTCCGTAGTGGACAGGCTGGGTCTCATCAGAAGAGAAGAGGAGAGAAGAGTTGCGATAGCAACATTAGTGGGCTAACCTAGCCGTTGCCTCCCCCCGCGAAGTAATGCCTTGCGGCGGTTTCCGCGGGGGAATAAAGGTAAGAAAAGAGGTGGAGTTTTAGTGGGTATGCCTATCGACATCCTTCGATAGGAGAGTCCCACACACGGGGAGTCTCGCATGGCTCGAGTCATAGTGCATTAAGCATTTCTCCACCTCTTCGGAAAAAAAAAAAAAAAACACACACACACACACACACTTTTATATATATATATAACATATATATGACGTATATATATGACATATATATATATATATAACATATATATATGACATTTATATATGGGAGATTCCATGTGAAGTGATCCAGTTAAAAAATAGAATTTGTTTTAATGTATGAAATCAGTAAAAAACTACTTGAATAGAGTGTAGCTAAATTTTTAGACCTAATTTCAATTAGTACCAGAGCAGTAACCAATCAAAAAATCGAATTTTTTGAAAAAAATAACTTTTTGGCCATTTTTATCAGTAAATAACTCAAAATCTAACAATTTTTTCTTATATACATTAAATTTGAAAAAGTTTATAAATTTCAAGAAGAATCTGTTGAAATATTTCATTTATATTAGTTTAACACATTGAATATAGTTATAATTAATAAAAATCTTTATAGTAAAAAAAAAGGGTTGTACGATCAAAAATATTTTATCCATCCAAGAATCTAATTCATCGATGATTAATTACCTTCAAATGGTGCAAAGTTTGAGTGCGGCAGAGCATTTCAGACAATGTTATGGTGTTTTTAGGCAAATTTCTTAAAAAAAGAGAGCAAATGCATTTTATGAAAAAAACAGAGTAACCGTATACTTGCATTCAAACAACATGGCACTATTATTCTTCAATAATACTAAAATATACTATTTAATGTTAGTTACTGATACTTTTCAATCTCTAAGCTGCTTACAAACACAAAGCAATAGGTATAAGCAGTTATACCTGTTATATAATTGGATTTATTGGAATTTTAATAAGTTTCAGGTATTTATCTTTACTTAGCGAAACGCGAGAAAAAGGGGTAAACAACTAAATAAGCAACAATGCAATATTTAATTAATAACTAAAATAAATGTATTTGGAAAAAGTATTACAGGCGCGTTGCAGCGCGCGAAACGCAGGTCGATATATACGCGAAATAAATAAAGAGATTGATTGATTGATTGAGTAGTTTATTCGGCCATGAGGGGGTAGATACCCCATAGGCACCATATACAAGTATCTACAGCTTATAAATTCTTAAAACTAGATAACAAGTAATAAATTTCAGTTCGCTCGCAACAATAGGTGTAAAATACAATAAAATAACATAAAATAAAACCAAGTAAAATAAAATAAGACAAAATAAAATAAGATAAGATAAAATAAAATAAATAAAATAGAATAAAATCAGTGTATAACAATAACAGCAGTAATAAAAAATAAATAAATAAAATATATGTATAAAATATATGTACAGCCAATAATTGGTAGACGCATTGGACAAGCAGGATACAAAATTAAATAAAAAAAAAATATACAGTATAAATCAATGAATCATTAAACGTAGGAAAAAGCATGGTAACAGTATAGATTTAAATAAAAGATTGACAATCTGGGTAAAATATTAAGTAAGTACTAAATAAATTAAATTAGAGCAATCACGACAGCACATCTACATCCAGGTGAGGGATGGACCGTGAGATTATGCCTTCACTCGTGACCCGCAAAGACCAGGCTGCCTGGTCAAGCCCAAACAGATGATTGAATAACATGATTTTGAACTTATTTACATATGAAGGATCGAAGGTGAGTGATGGAAAAAGATTGAGAATACGAGTGGATGTAATGACGAATGATCTATTAAGAGCTTCGGTGCGTGGGGGAAGATACATGAGTGATCTAGGTGGATGCCGGGAGGAGGAACGGGGAATATGACCAGGAGTATTAAGTTCGGTGAAATGATCTGCCAGGTAAGAAGGTGACTTGTGAGCGATAATGCTAAACGCCAGAGAGCCAATGAGATATGAGCGTCTGGACTCAACCGACAGCCATCTCAGTCCCAGTCTATACGGGGTTACATGGTCACGTCTCGCTATATTGCCCCATACAAATCTCACGCAAGCGTTTAATAACCTTTGTAATTTTAAATTTCTAGTCTGGTCTACATCATTATAGACCGCACACGCATAGTCGAGGTGGGGAAAAATGAGTGATTCCACAAGATTCTTACGGAGTTTCATTGAAAGTGACTTATAATAATAGCGTAATGAGTACAGAACTCCATGAACACGCCTGGAGATCGCCGTGACTTGTCTTGACCAGTCGAGAGTGGGTGTAATTAATAAACCCAATGATTTTACCACGTTTTCGTATTCCAGAAAATTTTCGCCCAATTTAACTCTCGGAGCAGTGTTCAGGTTAATACGAGAAATGTAAGCCTGACTGCCCAGGATCATAACTTTCGTTTTTTTTACATTTAATGAAAGGCCGTTTTCCAATGCCCATCTAGCTATCGCGTTCGCATCGTGAGATACCCGTTGAACTCCACTAACAATATCGGCTGGAAAAAACGAATGATAGACCTGGGCGTCATCGGCAAATAACATATAATTACTATATTTGAGAACTTTAGGTAAGTCGTTAATAAAGATGGAAAATAAGACCGGACCCAGAACACTGCCCTGAGGCACACCCGCACACACCCCGAGCCAGTCAGACAACACGCCAACCTCATCCACAACGGCATGCGTGCGACCCACAAGATATCTGTAAAACCAGTTCAGGACAATATCTGAACAACCGATGTCACCCAATTTTCGAATGAGTTGACCATGAGGAACTGTGTCGAAGGCCTTGGAGAAATCAAATAGAACTAGGATGGTGATTTTTCTCAGGTCAATGGCTCTTCTTACATCGTCTAAAACCCCCAGAAGAGCTGATTGAGTACTATGGCCCCTTCTAAAACCCGCTTGCCTGACCGATAACACATTATTGGATTCGAGATACTCAACCAGCTGATCATGCACCAGTCTCTCCAACACCTTCGACACCTCACAAAGCTTAGCAATCGGTCGCGTGTCTGAGCACGTCACCAATCTACTCGATTTCGCCAGCGGGAACAGTATAACCCTCTTCCAGTAATCAGGGAACCACCCAGATGAAAGCATACCATTGAAAAGATCCGTTAACGGTTGTGTAATTTGGGGTTCTAATAATTTTAACATTCTAACAGAAATGCCATCAACACCCGAAGTTTTGGAAGTGGATCTAACTATTGCCCGCTGCACTTCTTTGGCTGACACCGACTGAAAAGTGAAGGAGGGGGATGAGGGGAGGTGACAAAAGTTAGCAAGGATAGATGCAAAAGAATGAATGGAGAGTGGTGATGTGTGGTTAGAAATGGATGCGTAATGAGTGTTGAGTTGATGTGCTGAGAAGTGTTTTAATGGCGATGGATTATGTTTAGAGCCCAGACCCATGCTTCTGAGGAATCTCCAAACTTCAGTAGGATTATCTCCATTATTAAGCTTAAGTTGCAGATAACGAAATTTACTTGAATTAATGGCGTTATTAACCTGATTCCTCAGTGCTTTATATGCATTATAATCAATGGGGGAGCTCGTGCTGCGAAAGAGCTTAAAAGCAGCATTTCTGGCCTTGATGTTAGACCTGATCTCCTGCGTAACCCAAGGCTTGTGTTTGTTTTTTACAGCTATAAATTTAGCTGGAGCAACGGCATTAAATGATGAAATAATAGAGCTGCACAGTAGAGATAATGAAGATGAGAGTATGTCAAAATGGTTAGATGATATTTGATCCATATAGAGAGGCTGGTCAGGCCAGGCTGGTGAAGGTGAGTCGGTGATGGATGGAGATAGTGGCAATGAAAAATGAGTTAATCTATTCATAAATGAGGAGAATGTGGTGGCAAGGTGATGAAGGTTGATCTTCTCCCAGTCTCTTTTCCAGAACCTTTTGATACCCCCCTGCGGTTTATTGATCTTAAGGGAGATACTAATTGCATCATGACCCGCCGCAAAGGGTGCACTAGACTTGTTATAGATAAATTCAGGTACAGGTTCGCGAACTAGGAAAAGATCTAACCAAGTATGAGATGAACCCGTCGACGTCACTGCATGGTGTGTCGGCTCAGATGGGATAAGGAAGAGACCTAATGCTTCCAAACTCCCCTTTAACATGTTCGCTGCAGCACTGGAGGATTTCATGTCAATATTAAGGTCACCCGTTATAATGACATGAGTAAAATTAGGGAGCATAGCAGCCAAAGTGTCAAAAAATTCCGATGGATATGCAGCAGAAGGCCTGCGATAAACTACTGCCAACGCCAACGCCACCGTCTTATTTACTAACCTTAAAACAATGAATTCGGGGGCGTTCGAGTAGACAGGGTCGGAGTGAGCTAAGATGGTAACCGCAAACTCGTCGCGCACATAAGCCGCTACACCGCCACCCTCCTTACCGACACGATCCAACCGATAAAGAGTATAACCTGGTAACTTAAGAATTTCGGAAGAATCGCTTTCAGTAAGAAAGGTTTCAGTGACAGCAATGACGTCATGGGAATGAGGAAGAACCAATGCTTCTATTGACGAAAAATGAGTCTTTAAGCGATTTATGTTAGAATGAAAAATGGAGATTGAATTATGTGATTTGATGTTTCTGACCCGACCAGTCCTGTCTCATGTGGTATGGGATGAAAGAGGAGGGAGATGATTAATGTCGGCCTCCGAAGTTATACGAATAAGGGGGCCATCCCTCACCTTTCGCACGAATACATTTAGATTACTTACGATGGGCCTCGCGTAACCCAGCTCTTTACACTTACGAATGGCCGCCTGCCAAATATTATAGACCGTCTTGGGCCATAACGGCCGAATAAACAGCGAGCTATCACCTCCCTCTCCGAAGATTTTTTTCGCCGATTGACCCTTTAACAGATATGCCCTATCGAATATCGCATCTCTGGCTGTAGCAGACGATAAACGTAGCACAAGGCCTCTGCTGCGCGATTGTGTCGGTAGTTCTCCTTCGGCTGTAGATCTCGGTCGCGGAAGCCAGGGTCGTATTTCAATGATCTGCCTCGATAATAGAGGCAGCTTAATAGTATTAAAAATACTTTCGATGATAGAAAGAGAGAAAGAGAGAGAGAGAGACTACAAAACTGGCACTTACAGTGCGTGAGCCGCGATGGCTAATCAAATCACCAGGCGAAGTCTGCGTGGTCGCTACTCTCCGTTAGCTTCCTGGACTGCGTCGTCGCCAAACAAACTAGTATAACTCCACTGGATCACCAGCACAGCACCGGGATCACAAGCACGGGCGATCAAAGTATGGAGAGAAGAATAACAACAAAGTTTCTCACGACGGTTGAGATTAATCACACGGTTGAATTCAATCTCTCGACGGTTGAGATTAGTCTAAGTGCTCTCGCACTCTCTCTCTCTTTCCCTACTTTTACCTTTACGAAGGTCCGCGAAAATCGCCGAAAATCGTCGAACGTCGACCTGTAACATCTGTAAAGATTAATACACAGGCTAGACAGAGAGAGAGAGAATGTCACGAGCAATGTAATATAATCAAATATTACATTGATTCGTTACAATTTAAATTCACAAATTTAAAAATATATATCAATTAATGTGAATCAATTAAATAAAATAATTAATAATATTATAATTTAATATAATTATATATATAAGATGAAACACGCAATACCAAGACACTTTTAATATTGATAAAACAATAATCTATGTTTTAAAATTACAGAAGTAAATTTTTTCAAATCTTTTAATCTGTTGGTTAATTGACAATATATTAAGATAAAGTACCCAATATCCGGACACTTTTGATATAGGCAAAAGCAATAATCGTTGTTTTAAAACTGCAGAAGTAAATTTTTTTTTAATTTAATTTTTGCAATATACTGTACTCATTTTTATGAAAAAAACTAACATTCACAAGAAATTTTTAATAAATAAGTATGATCAAAAAGAAATAAACAAAGCTGCATAAGTCGGACAGCCTATTCCAAAGCGGACTCAGTACCCGGACAAACTTTGGGAGCAGTACCAGGACATATAATTTTAAATGTGTCCGACTACTGCGTTATGGAACGTAAGAGGCAGGTATACTGGGACAAAGTTTGAAATCAAAAAGTAACCTCAAAAAACTTTAATTTTGCATTATAATTAATTTACTCCTTAAGCCGTCACTATTTTTCCATAAATAGATAAATTATCTCATAAATAATTTGAATTAATCCATATTAATACCGTATTTAGCGTAAGTAGTGAGAAATTGGTCGTGTCCCGCTACTAGTCCTAATTTAGCGTTTGTCCCGATATTGGGAATAACCCATATATATGTATATATATTATATGAATAATAAATTATCAAAAATTATTTAAATGGATAATTATTAAAAGATAATAGTAATATCATTATTCTTTAAATTTAACAATAGATTTAAAGTTTATTAAATTCTTGAAGAATCGATACTCCAGAAACGAAGAATCGTTACGACTATACGACAGCACTTATATGAATTACGAAAATATACTGTATTAAGTGGTTTACAAAACGTAAAACACGACAAGTGGTTTACAATACCAGAGATTAGTATATAGAGATTGCCGATCCAATGTAAAGAACCCGAGACGAAACCGACAGCGACGCCACGGCGCGGTTAACGATAGAACTGTTCGCACAATTTGAGAAATGAATGGAGGGGGTAGAATAGAAAAGTGCGTATAAGGCGTGGGGGCAAAAGAAGCAACTCGCATGTTTTCGTCGATGCGGGTTTTAAATACAATGTAGATTTTTATTGATATTTATTCTGTGTTTGAATAATAATGAATTAAATATTAATTTCAGGAGTTTATAACTAATTATGACAAATATATTAACTCTATACCTAAGCTCTCCCGGGGTCAAACTTAAATACAAGTTCTAATGTAAATATATCAATATGTTATAATAGCCGTGAGCGTTAAGGCGCACGTTTACGACTTGCGTTACCTGTAGGTACGTGAGTTCAAATCCTGAGATTTTTCTTTTTTTTTAATACTTATTTAAAGAAATTAATTAAAGAATGGTTTGTTTTATAATTTTTATATTTATTTAATATATTTGAGACGATAAATTTTATTTATTTTTTATTATGAAATTCGATTGTTAGTTTTTACAATTTTAAATTAATTGAAACATTTTGCTTCATCCTATAGGAAGCTTTGCGATAGTAAAATTTTTCGACTCGCTAAAGACATGTTAGAATTATGTTTTAACATATGAAGAGTCGAAATTCAACAATATAATTAACAAAAAAAATATAATTAACAATTACATTTTAAATATTAATTATATCTTTATAAAAATTTAATTTTTAATTCTATCTTCTTATAATTAAAATTTAAAATGTAATTATTAATTCTATATTTTTATAATAAATAATTTAAATTGTAATTATTTAGTATATCTTAATTAATTAATTAATTATTTTTATTAATTATTTGCATCCCTGGTATGTGTGTTTACATTGTATTTTCCTAATTCCGGGAAAGATTTTAATTATTTATCCCCCAAATAGTTTTTGTTTCAATGACAATTTTTGATTTTTGAAAAATTAATTTTTCAAAATTTTTTATAATACCTTTGTTTTTTTTAATTGGCCGAGATGTATTTTCTAGAGAATAAAAAAAATCTATCCGCTCAAAATTGTATTTTCAAATTATCCCTATTAGTTATTTTCTTATTTCAAAATAATTTTTTTTTAATATTGTATATTTCGGAAGTTAATCGGTCAAATGTGCTGAAAAAAGATACAATACAAGCAAATTTTAATGATCATAGGTAAACTGCGGATTTTTATGCAACAAGGTTTTTTATATTGCATAAAATAATAAATAAAAATGAAATATAACCATTGTTTACATTATTCATTTAATTAATAGACTTACACATTTATATTAAAAAATATTTACTATAACTATTAAATTTGTAGGAAAAACTGTATATTGCATAAAAATCCGTAGTCTAATCTTAAACTGTAAAAAATTGGGTTTTTTATGTCCAACGTTTTCGGGAATAAAAACAATTTCATCCGCTTGCAATTTTTGGAAAATATAGTATTTTTGTAGTTTCGAACGCTATTGTTTTTTAGCTCAAAATGTCTACTACTATTCAATGTGCTGTAAAAATTTTAAATCTTTCATCGATCAGCTGTTGAGAAAAACATCATAATCTAAAATGTAACTTTTTATTAAAATTTTGTTTACTTATGAAGTAATCTAATGTTGAACTAATCATATGTTTAAAAAAAAAATCTTTCTCCTAAACATATGATTGCTTCAAAGAAAAGTAAATTGAAAGAAAAGCAAACAAGATAATTTCTTATTTTTTAACATATATATTTTAAATCAAGAAGCAAATAAATTGCATTTTACGTACATAATTAAGTACCCAATTAATATCTCGACAAAATATTTTTCTATAATTTGCCGTTCATGCTTAAAAAAACACTGTTGTAAAATACATCTTGCTATTTTATCTTGCGAATAGGTACTTTATTTTATAGTTAAATATTTATTTCTAAACAAGAATAATTAATTACATATATCAAATGATGAATTTAATGAAAAATTGTTAATGTAATAAAATCAGGTTCTACCTGGAAATTTTTATTTCAATCATGTTTTAATACATTTTTTATGAAGATGTGTACTGTTAAACGGAAAATAAAATACATGTTAAATATAAAAATATTTATTCAGATAAATTCAAAACATTCATGAACATATGACAGATTTCCACACTACCTTGAGGTACTGTCAGTAGCGCGTTAGGTTTTTTATTTATTATAATAATATATAATTATATTTATCTTCCTTTGCAGTTTATAAAATAATTTAAATAAACTTTGCTTACATAAATTTTTTTAATATACTGCTGTAATATAAATAAAATTACTATTATTATAATCGTGGAACCTTCGCCAGGAGCCTACTATTATAACCACGGTAATCTACAAAATTATAATACATATAAAAAGATTGAATTTAATTGAACTGAAAAATTATTATGACTATTGAATATTACGTACAATTATAAATAAACTTTTAATAATCAATTTTTACAATAAAATTAAATTAATATATTGGAAACGAGATGTCAAAATAATTTTTCTGTAACCGTGACATATATTTTTAAAATATATACTCTCTTAAACAAATTCAATAAAAAACAATTGCTATCATTAAATCAATTAGATTAACTTAAAATTATATATTTTTAAAATAATTTAATGAACCAAGATTTATGAAAATGTTAATAAAACATAATAAATACAGAATTATATATAGATATAACGCAATTAATATTTGATGTAAGCGGGAACACGAGACTTGCAATTGCTCACCAAGGGTTTTTGGGGTCGCTGATTACGATGAGCCGGTCAGTTAATCGCCATCACGTCAGGTTCAAGGTCATTTGAAGGTCAAATGCAGAAAAAAACATGGGAAAAAATCTGCGAAAATTCATACATATGTTTTTCAGGTCAGAGAATCCAAATCCGAGGTCGGTTCTTTCATTGAGGTCAAGGTCAAGGTCATTTGAAGGTCAAAGGCAGAAGAACTCATAGAAAAATTCTGTAAAAATACATGTTTATGTTTTTGAGGTCAGGGAATCCGAATCCGATGTCAGTTATTTTCAGTGAGGTCAAATTTAAGGTCATTTGAAGGTCAAATACAGAAGAACTCATGGAAAAAATCTGAAAATATTCATACATATGTTTTTGAGGTCAGGAGATCTGATTCCGAGATCGTCTAGGTTTTGCGAGGTCATGATTAAGGTCATTAGAAAGTCTTATGCAGAAGAACTCATGGAAAAAATAAAAAGACTTTTCAAAAATCGGTACGAGAACGTTTACGTTCTGTGGTAAATGATCTTCTTATTGCCTTCCTTTTATGTGTTTGGTTAGACTCTCTTTACAAACTCCAACAATAGTCTGCTAGCATATTTTTGCCCCAAACACCTTGATATCTGTTTTCAAATTCCCTGAGATCCTGGTGCATTCTCTCTCCCTGCTCTTCACTGAAATCTCCTAGATTTTCGGGAAAGTAGTCGATATGAGAATCCAGAAAGTGAAGTTTCAAATTCATAAGACATCCAACTTCTTTAAAATTGGTCAACATTTTTGAAACAATATTTTTAAAATCTGGATCTTTGTTATTTCCTAAAAATTTTTTTGTTACTTCTCTGAAACTTTCCCAAGCTGCTTTTTCCTTGTCTGTCATTAATCTTTGGTTTGGAGAAATATTCTATTTTATTGCACCAACGTAATACATAAACCAAGTAATATATACAATATAAATGAATATGAGGTTGCACCCAGGGCACCTCCACGTGGTGACGGTGGGCAACGGAGTTGTCTCACTATCCGGCGAAGCCCCTGGGTAGCGGCTTTCATGCCGTCATGGCAACCTCAATGAAAAAAATTACGAGACAGGGCGTAGGAAACCCAGAATCGGCGGCTGGCCAGGGTGGGAAAACGGGCCCGCAGGCGTCGTCATCATGCGACCGTAGCTCTATATCGGTGGGAAACTTGGCTGGTGTAGAGTCAAATGTTACAAGTCAATATCATTGTAAAAATGATCCAGATATCTTTTGTGTGGTTTGTGGAGAGTATACGGTGGGAGGTAAAGCTAAGTTCACAGAAAATTTAAAAAAAAAATATGAAGCATGCTATAGAATTAAAACTGATTCCTTAAGTAATTCCTTTACTCCAAGTGTTGTCTGTACTAGATGTCGCAATATTTTAAATGGCACCAAGAGAAAAATATTTTCTTCTCCGATGAAATGGAGAAAGCCAATGTATCATCCGTCAGATTGTTACTTTTGTTCAGTCAATATACAAGGATATAACCGTAACAATAAAAAATTAATGACTTACCCTCGCTTAGCATCTGTTACATTTCCTGTTCTTATAAATTGCGAACCTAATGAACAAGTGGATGATCCAGATTCTGTGACTGAAAATATAGATATGAAAGACCAATCTGTCGATACATCTCAAGAAGAGCAAATGGAAATACAGAGTAACTCTTCCAGTTCAGATGATGAAGTGAATCATGAATCAAAATTTTCTCAAGATGAGTTAAGTGATCTTTGTCGCGATTTAGGTCTTTCAAAAGAAGGTTCTGAGCTGCTGGCTTCAAGACTTCAGGAAAAAAAATGCTTGGCTTCTGGAACGCAAGTTACATATTACCGAACAAGAGAAAAATCATTTAGAAAGTTTTTTACAGAAACAAGTAACTTAATTTATTGCCATGATGTCAACGGTTTGGTTGAGAAATTTGGCATTAAATATGAACCTAGCAATTGGCGTCTTTTCATAGACTCTTCAACAAGAAGTCTGAAAGCTATCTTGCTTCACAATGGAAACGTTTATGCCCCTTTGCCTGTTGCTCATTCTGTTATATTGAACGAGGAATATTATAATATGCATTTTTTATTGCAAAAATTGAAATATGATACACACAGATGGGATATTTGCGGCGATTTAAAAATAAGTACTATTTTGCTTGGCTTGCAAAAAGGATTTACATCATATCCATGCTTTCTTTGTGAGTGGAACAGTCGAGCTCGAGATGAACACTATGTGAGATCAGTATGGCCTCCTAGAAAAGACTTAACTCCAGGGGTCAAGAATGTTGAAAAAAAAAGTTTAGTTCCATCATATAAGGTTCTTCTTCCACCATTGCACATAAAACTAGGCATAGTAAAACAACTTGTTAAAGCAATGAGTAAGGTTAAAAGCGCCGCTTTCATGCATATTTTTGAAATATTACCGTCCCTATCTGAAGCAAAATTAATGAGGGTGTTTTTACGGGACCTCAGATAAGAGAGTTGCTGAAAAATGCAGAATTCGAAAGATTAATGACAGACAAGGAAAAAGCAGCTTGAGAAAGTTTCAGAGAAGTAACAAAAAAATTTTTAGGAAATAACAAAGATCCAGATTTTAAAAATATTGTTTCAAAAATGTTGACCAATTTTAAAGAAGTTGGATGTCTTATGAATTTGAAACTTCACTTTCTGGATTCTCATATCGACTACTTTCCCGAAAATCTAGGAGATTTCAGTGAAGAGCAGGGAGAGAGAATGCACCAGGATCTCAGGGAATTTGAAAACAGATATCAAGGTGTTTGGGGCAAAAATATGCTAGCAGACTATTGTTGGAGTTTGCAAAGAGAGTCTAACCAAACACATAAAAGGAAGGCAATAAGAAGATCATTTACCACAGAACGTAAACGTTCTCGTACCGATTTTTGAAAAGTCTTTTTATTTTTTCCATGAGTTCTTCTGCATAAGACTTTCTAATGACCTTAATCATGACCTCGCAAAACCTAGACGATCTCGGAATCAGATCTCCTGACCTCAAAAACATATGTATGAATATTTTCAGATTTTTTCCATGAGTTCTTCTGTATTTGACCTTCAAATGACCTTAAATTTGACCTCACTGAAAATAACTGACATCGGATTCGGATTCCCTGACCTCAAAAACATAACATGTATTTTTACAGAATTTTTCTATGAGTTCTTCTGCCTTTGACCTTCAAATGACCTTGACCTTGACCTCAATGAAAAGAACCGACCTCGGATTTGGATTCTCTGACCTGAAAAACATATGTATGAATTTTCGCAGATTTTTTCCCATGTTTTTTTCTGCATTTGACCTTCAAATGACCTTGAACCTGACGTGATGGCGATTAACTGACCGGCTCATCGTAATCAGCGACCCCAAAAACCCTTGGTGGGCTATTGCAAGTCTCGTGTTCCCGCTTACATCAAATGTTGATAATTTTTCTGATTTAGTTATAGAGAGTATATTTAACAGAAAATTAGTATCATAAAATACAAAGAAAGGCTGATCAAATTCAATTTTTACGTATTACACATAAAACAACAGAATATTTACACTTAAATTACAGAAGAAACTATACAAATTTTTTGGCAAGCGAACAAGAAATAACTTTATAAATTTTTAACATTTTTTAATTTTTGATTCTTCGTTAATGAGGGTTTTTTCGTAAATTTTCTACTGCTATTATTTTCTCTAGTCTTGGCATAAATTTTAACTAATATCAAAAATTGTAGAACTTGTAATTTATGATTAAAACACTCATTATTTTCACTAAACCAATCGGGAAATTTTTGACGAGTATATTCCATTGCTATTTCTGTCAATTGATGTAAAAGTTTTCTTTGATGCCACACACTTTGGTAATGACTATTAAAAGCTTCTAATTGGCAATGGACAACCTGCATCATCATTTCCGTCGGTCTAGTTAGATAGGCAACATCGGAAAGTTTCTGATCTGAATGTGGATATTCTCTATGTTCAATGTAAAATTCATTACTGGTACGGGGATCTTCCCCTTTTTTTATAAAAACATTCTCACATTCAGAACATCCACTTTTTTTTAAACATTTACAAGCAATATAACCCGCCAAGTAGGCAATCGCATTCGATTCATACAGGGACGTTGCTTGTAAATCTTTTACGTCACTTGTGTCAATCGGTATGTAAACATCCATCATTTTAGCAGCTTCTAAAAGTTCTTCAATTTCCTTTATTTCTTCTACATCGTATTCAAGTAATTCAGCGTCACTTTCTGCAATTAAGGTTTTACATTTCGTCGCAGTTGAAATTTTACTCTGGGCGAGCAAGGAGTGGCTTTCTTCAATAATAACGTTACCTTTTTTACTACTTTCAATAAAATCAGTTGAAAGAATATGTCTGAAACTTAATCTGTACATCCTACAAGTTGGATTTGCATTAAATCCACCCCTTCCTCGCAATTTAGAGTGTACATGCTCTACAGAATCTTGATTGCACAAAGCTGTAGCTAATTGAAAATCAGGAAACAATACTTTAATGTCTTTAAATAATTCAATTAAAACTGTAACAGTTAATGTTATACCGAGAAAACAAGGTGGTTTTGAAGACTTATTTTTAGATTTTATAGTCCATTGGCTTGACCACGTAACAAAATTTACTAAGAGCTCTTCAATTTCTGGATGTTTATCCGATAAAGGCATTTTTTGCTTGTTTGAATTGTGCAAATAGTAACAATTGCACGCATCAATAACAGCATCTAATTTTTCTACAAAAACTGCTGACTTTTTCCATGTATTTGATTGCAAACCATGGGGATCTTCGCCTGCAGTTTTTATAGCTGAAGCCATACGTCGACTTAAAAGTTGAAAAGCTGTTTTAACTTTCATAACATCAAAATTATTAGGATTAAAATGTGTTTCTGTTAAATGTCCTAATAAATTTGATGTGCCATGCGAGCGGTCCAATTTCCATGTTTCTATTAAATCTAGAAATGACATAATTATGTCTTCGCCAATATAAATAAAATTGTAAGACCTTAATTGTGCAATTAATCGTTTTATCAAGTGTGGCCAATCGAAACATGCAAATACTTTAATATCGTCAATGTAGAAATAAAGCTTAGAATGAACTATATTTAAATTAGTAAATAGTTTTCGATTGCTACTACCTTGATCACAAACAATTAACCGCACATCCGCATGTACGCTACGCAAAGCTTTAATAATTTCTATTACAATATGCAGCAGTTCATCTGCAGAAGCACCATTTTCATTAAATCCAAACCAAATTAACTGGCGCCATGGGTTTTCAGCATTAATACTATCTAATGTAAATAACAAAGCATGTTTTGCAACACCGGAGCTTCTACGATTATTGCCCATATCAACTAAACCTTCTATTAAATCTTGACTTTTAGAATACTCTTCAAATGCTTTAATGGACATTTCATCAAATTTTAATGCACAAAGACGTTCTGCAGGAGGTAAACTACTAAAATAAAGTTTAATTTTTTCTAAAATTACGTCATTTAACCCAGGAAAAACGTTATACTCTGAAACCCATGCTCTAACTGTTGACTCTGAAGGTAAAGATAAACCTGCATCACGTAAACGTGAATAAGCTGCTGCAGAATGAAAATACATCTTTTTACACAAATCTTTTTCAGAATCTGAATAAGCAGATTTTTTTCTATGCAATTGCAACTTAATCATAGTTTTGGCTACAGGAGTTATATCCTTATCTTGTAACAAGTCATCAATGTTACGTATTTTATTCGCGATCTGTTTTTCGAGGCGCTTCCACAAACGACTATTTTTGCTTTTTTCATTTTTGACCATTTTTTGTAACTGCCTTACCTTCAATTCCAATGATATACATTTGGATTTATAAAAATTAATTTTAGACAATTATACTCTTAATTTCTTTTTGAAGGTAACGCAGTTCTTTTTTGATATTGAGATGTATCTTTTGGCATTTCTTTAGGCATTTCATAATTAAGATACGCAGTTTCTGTATCAACATCCGCGATATTAAAAAACATCTCCTTGCCAGAGGGGTAAGTAGACTCAGGTAAGTTTTCTCGAATCTCAGTATCATTTTCAGGTACAATACAATTAGATACCTCTTCGGATACAAAATCTACGGGAAACGATTGACTTGAGGTATCTAATGTTTTCTCCTGAAGAGGCAAATGGCTAGATGGCTGCTCTTCTTGTACTTCAATTACACTTTCTTCTAATTCTGCACACTCTTGTGCATTTTGTGCTGTCTGCCAGTGAATGGGATCGCGATTCCTAACTAATCGCGTTTTTTCGGAATTAGTGAAATCTTCATCTTTGAAGTGGGCAGCACAAAGACCGGCAGTGTGAACCGTTGTTTGGCTCAGGCATAGAAGACGCGTATTTCCTAAATAATACGGCAATTTATTTATGTAAAAAACTGAAATGGGCATTTAAAAATATTTATTATCATAAACGTAAGGCTTAAATAAAACAATGATTTTTAGTATAAGTATTAAAGTAGGAAAATCGATAACGTCGTCGTCGTCGTCTTTCACGACATCCGTGTTGTTAATATTGAATTCCCCATTTTGAAAACGACGACGACAACGACGAATTTTCTTTTTATTTAATTATCTCGAAAACTATTTTAAAACTTTTTTTAAACAGATTAAATTTGCTTTCAGCTTGGGACGAAAACTCTTCCTTCTTAATTAAAGCCTTTCCATACAATTTATAAAATATAATTGACAGAATTAGGTACATAAAAGATGCAACCAAGTTGCAATTCTTAGGTTACTTTAATGTAAAAATTTTATTAGTCCCTGTATTTTCTTTAACTACACTCATTATTAAAACAAATTAATGAAGAATAACCGATAAATGTAAAATTACCAGCTGCTGCAACGAGCTTTCGTGCATGCTACAAATCATAATAAATATAATAAAGGATGCTATGAACATGAAAACTACTATAACTTTCATTTAAAAAATTAACAAATTAAATAAAAACCATACGAAAGCTTTTACAATAAATACTTCTTTGAGTCAAAAAAACAAAATATACAATCTATAATTTTTCTTCGTTAATTCATTAATCAAAAATATTGATTAAAATTTTTCAATATCTGGAATTGCTCACACAGCAAAGATTAAATAAAATTATAATCATTAACAGTTACGATTTAACGTAAAGTTACGAAAGTCCAATTCAATCGAGGGAGCGTTAGCGAGCGAGGTATAAATTCCTAGTCTTATATTATATTAAAGTGGATCGACTTTTGGTCTCCGGTTCTCCGGTTCTCCGGTTTTTTAAAAATGCATTTTTATAGTTTCAAAGTTTTATTTTAATTGGACTTTACACTTTTGGGCCTTACATTTTTTGGACCTTACATTTTTTGGACCTTACATTTTTTGGACCTTACATTTTTTGGACCTTACATTTTTGGGCCTTATAAATTTTGGGCCTTACATTATTGGCAACGGAATTGTAAAGTTTTATTTTAATTTAACTTTACAATTTTAGGCCTTACATTTTGAGCCTTACATTTTTGTCCTCATAAATTTTGGGCCTTACATTTTTGGGCCTTATAAATTTGGACCTTACATTTTTGGGCCTTATAAATTTTGGGCCTTACATTTTTGGGCCTTATAAATTTTGGGCCTTACATTTTTGGGCGTTATAAATTTTGGGCCTTACATTTTTGGGCCTTACATTTTTGGGCCATATAGTTTTTTTAAACAAATAGATATCAACTACTATGTCGATATTATTACCAGAAAATTATCTTAATAACAATAATTAAAATAACATTTGATTACGTAATTAAAATTAATAAAATTTCAACACTGGAACATACAATAAATCAAATTAATTTTTATTGTTTATTTTACAAAGTTATTTTTGCAAAAATTTCAAATTACAATTATTATGTTATCAAATTAAATTACAATTATTATGTTTCAATTGTACTCTATTCACTTGTATATTTCATAAGATATATTTTTTTCAATATATCGTTTTTATTGTTTATATAATTTATAAATTCAGCAAGTATTCATCGAAATCATCTTTAACAGAAAAATTAAATTATATCATTAAATATTAAATGTATAATTAATTAAACATTAGATAAAATATTCAAATAAATATTACTGTTTTTAAAATGCCATTTAGAAGATTTATATCCAATATGCATATTGTCACATATTATTGATATTATATATGTTATATCTGTAACAAAAACATTTTTATTATTAATTATAAATAAATTGACAAAGTCAAAACTATACCTTTTAACTTAATCATTAAGAAATACTACTGCATTTTTGATTATTTCGATAGTCTTAATAAACTAATCAGGATACTGAAATACAAAAAGACTTATTATATTTCAAACAATAATAATTTAAAATGAAAATTAGATAATTTTATAATATACCTTGTGACTTTAATCGTATGGAATGCCATTAGGAATATAATATTTTATTGATATAATATTAATTGGAATGCTGCTGCCATTTGTTATTTTTATTCAGCGCTGCATTCATTGGAATGCTGCTGCCCTTTGTTTTTTTTTATTCAGCGCTGCATTTATTGGAATTATGAGTGTCAAACTACTAGCAAAGAATTTGTGCAAATATTGGCCCATTAGATGGAAAGTTTGGCCCTCTTTGTGTAAAGGTTGGCCCAGATTCTTTAAATGTTGGCCCATTTACAGAAAAGATTATTACAACATATTATTTACAACATATTATTATTGCAATATTAAACATTATCAACGCAATTAAGTGCGCCTTAATTTAAGAAATTGCATGTGAAAAACAATTTTTTACTGGTTGAAAAATTTATTCCATAATCAATACAAAATGTTCCTAAATTGGCCAAAAGTGGGCTAAAGTTTGCCAAAACTGGAAAAATGTTCCAAATATTTCAATGTTGGTAAACATCGGCCCACTTTTGGCGCAAGTTGGCCCACTTTTAGCATACTTTGGAGCATTTTCATCGAAAATGTATTTCCACTAGGGTATGTATAATATTAGTATTTATAAAATATTAAATTTATATTAACTATATTTCATTCATTACATTGAAGCTACTTTCTTATAAACACTGTTTTCTAATAATTTATATTTTATTTTTTTCAGCTTTACAAAAAAATATTAATAAAAAATTTAAAATAATCGTTTAGAAAAATAAAAAAAATTATAATTATTATTAAATAATTGAAACAAATTATTAATATTATTTTTATAATTGTGAATCATTTTGTAAAATAAACCATTTTTATAATGGGTTTGACGGAAATAAAAATATTAGTTGTAAAAACGATTGAACCATATAGCGACGATGCTTCTATGTTAAATGATGAACACATATTAGAATTTAATAACATCCTTAAATCATGTACACCATTCAATATGCAAACAACTCTTTTAGTTCAAAAACAATATAATATTAACTCACAAGGAGAGTATCCCAGGTCCGGATCACGGATCTTGTCCTAACTCTAGGATAAGTTTTGTTATATAAAAATATGAAGAAAGCCAGAGTTATAGACCCTAACGCTCGATATTACGGAAGTTATACACTGTTGATGCTATCTTTAAAAAAAAAGAACCTTTACTTCAAATGCTTATAACTTTTAAACAATAAACTATCAGCCCTCAAATATAAATTCATTTTAAAGCTGAGATAAAATAGATACAGTTTAAAAAAAAATAAGCTCAAATCCGTTGCAATGGAGCAAAGTTATAGCAGAAATAAAAATTTGTAGAAATTTAGCTTAACAAATCACAGTGCTTAATTTTCGTCAAAATTTCTACAAATTTTTATTTCTGCTATAACTTTGCTCCATTGCAACGGATTTGAGCTTATTTTTTTTAAACTGTATCTATTTTATCTCAGCTTTAAAATGAATTTATATTTGAGGGCTGATAGTTTATTGTTTAAAAGTTATAAGCATTTGAAGTAAAGGTTCTTTTTTTTTAAAGATAGCATCAACAGTGTATAACTTCCGTAATATCGAGCGTTAGGGTCTATAACTCTGGCTTTCTTCATATTTTTATATAACAAAACTTATCCTAGAGTTAGGACAAGATCCGTGATCCGGACCTGGGATACTCTCCTTGTCAGTTCAAATGAATAATGAATACATTCAATTGTTATTTTCTGGAAAATATGAAAAAGGTCATTGGATTTGTTTGTATTACAATAATAGAACGATACACATTTATGATAGTTTAAATGCTAAATATTTGCAAAATGAACATAAAGTATACATCAATAGATTATTTCCAGATAGTCAACAATTAAAAATTGTTTTTGAAACAGTGCAATTTCAAACCAATAGTTATGATTGTGGAATTTTCGCGACAGCTTTTGCTGTCTCTATTGTATTTAATTTATGCCCATGCAGTTTAAACTATGATATTTCCCAAATGCGTTCACATTTACTAAAAATATACGAAACACGTACTATTACGATGTTTCCAATTTTACAAAATATAAACTATAATATTTCAACAATACCAATCACAAGATACATGATTCATATTTGTTGTATTGATGAAAAAAAATTGAATTTCAATGTAGCAGAAATAAAAATAATAGAAAAAATTTTCAACAGAAATTTAATTCTGAACAACAAACAATAATGAATTTATATAATAAAGATAATAGTAAATTGTGTACCAAGGGCGCAAAATTGGGGATTCTCGCCCGAGGGCCGCGAATCCCCAATTTTGCGCCCGTGGTGCACATACTATTTTCTGTCCGAAAGGGTGAAAAATGCTTTAAAAAAGCAGGCGGGAATTGGCCATTTTGCGCCCGCGCGGGCAGAAAATCATTTCCGTTGATTCTATTACCCCAATGGAAATAGACTATGAAATACCTACTTATAGTTCATTTTATCAAAAAAATAAAAATAAACAATTTAATGATATAGAAATAAAACAGCTAAAAATAAAACAGCAAACTATGATAAAAAGGCAAACAATTAGCTGTATCGATATAAAAAATGAACGAGAAAAAGAAGCGTTGCATAAAAAAGAAGCTTATATGAGAAGTAAAGATAGTAATGACGGCAAAAAATGATATCGATAAATTAGTATAAAACCATTTACAAAAAAATTTAAAAAGACGCATATGTATGAAAAATGACAAAGACATGGAAATACCAATCATATTGCTTAAAAAATTAAAAATTGATGAAGGAAAATTTTTTAACGTATATGATAAACCAATTAATACCAAAAAAGGTATAAATTATAAAGAATTAAATAAACGTATTTTAATTAAAAATGAACAAAATGTAAAATTAGTAAGTAAATCCAAAATAATAGGTCGAATAGCAAATGTAGATTTTGATGAAAAAATAATTATTGAAAACAATTTAGGTTATATGTCTGAAACTTGTAAACATTGTAATACTAAACATTTTGTTTTTGAATATACACTAGGTAAAGAATTTTCTAATTGTTGTCACAAAGGAAACGTAGACTTACCGAAAATGCCTCCCTATCCGGAAGAATTAAAGCAATTAGCTACAGGAATATCGGAAGATAGTATTAATTTTCGCAAAAATATTCGGCTATATAATAATGCGTTAGCTTTTGCAAGCTTTGGAGCTAATTTTGATAAGTTATCTGGTAGTGGACCACAAATTCTTAGAATATGTGGTCAAATATATCACAATGTTTTTGCTTTACATCCAAATGAAAATGAAGCTCGAAAATATGGGCAATTGTATGTTCTAGATTATGAATTAGCTGCAGCTGAAAGAAAAAGTTTTAAAAATAATTTAGATACAAAATTAGAATTGTCAAGTAAATTAGATAGCTTAATTAAAATGATGTATGAGGTAGAAAAAGAAAAATTAGAATATAAGAAGAAAAATTAGATAAAAATATATATATAATGAAGCTACTTGTAATGAAGTTGCAATGGTATTTGTAGGAAAAAATGGACTGCCTACTTCAGAGCGGGATATAGTTATATATTCAAAATATGACAATCCAATTAGTATTCCTTTAATAAGTAAACACACTGATCCAATGACATACCCACTTATTTATCCAAATGGAGGATATGGATGGATGCCTAATATGAAATGCAAATATAAGAAAAACAATATTTCATGTTTGCAATTTTATAATTACAGACTTTCTATGAGAAACGGATTTAATCCATACTTTTGTATGGGAAAAGTTTCTCAACAGTTTACAATTGATGCATTTGTAAAAGTTGAACAATCAAGATTATATTTAGTAAAGAAAAACCAAGATATTTTAAGAAGCGATTATTATAAAGGCGTAATGGATTATTTACACAAGAAAAAAGAATCTGAAAATATAAAAATTGGAAAAATGTTTATTTTGCCATCAAATTTTGTTGGAAGTTCAAGATTCCTAAAACAAAATTACATTGACTCAATGAGTATAGTAAATCGTTACGGAAAACCTGACTTATTTATAACAATGACATGTAATCCAAACTGAAAAGAAATAACTGAACATTTAAAAAAATATGAAACTGTAATTGCTAGACCAGATGTAGACTCAATGAGTATAGTAAATCGTTACGGAAAACCTGACTTATTTATAACAATGACATGTAATCCAAACTGAAAAGAAATAACTGAACATTTAAAAAATATGAAACTGTAATTGCTAGACCAGATGTAGTATTTAAGGTATTTCATCAAAAAATAAAGAATTTAAAGAATTGGTAATTAAGCAAGGTGTTTTAGGAAATTGTATCGCCTACACTTATGTTATCGAATTTCAAAAACGTGGACTTCCTCACATGCATATGCTATAATTTTTAGATAAAAATTATAAAATTAATACTCCCGAAAAAGTAGATGAACTCATAAACGCAGAAATTCCAAACGAAGATATCTATCCACGGTTGTATAATATTGTAAAACAGTTTATGATTCATGGACCCTGTGGAGAGCAAAACATGAGTTCACCTTGCATGAGTAAAGACACAAAAAAATGTACGAAAAATTTTCCAAAAAAATTTAATAACAAAACAACTTTTAATTCATCAGGATATCCATTATATATAAGAAGAAATGATATCAAAAAAATCAATTATAAAGGTAAATACCACAATAGAATAGCTGATAATCGGTTTGTTGTTTCGTATAATCCTTATTTATTGTTAAAATTTAATTGTCACATTAATGTCGAAGTATGCTCAACAGTCCAATGTATAAAATACTTATTTAAATAGTGTTATAAAGGACATGACTGTGCGAACATAGAAATACGTGACACAGGTATCAGATCAAAAGACAGTTCTAATTTAACTCATGATGAAGATATTGAAAGCAATGAATATAATACTATTAGAATACCCTCTACACGAACTTTCACATACCATAATAAGATTAGCTATTCACCATGAAGATGAACAAGAAGTGTATTTTAAAGAAGGAAAAGAAACAGAAATTAAAAAAAAAATGTAGAAACGACATTAACAGCATACTTAAAATTAAATCAAATCAATTCTGATGCACGAAATTATTTATATTCCGAAATACCATTAAATTATGTATTTGATAATAATTCAAAAACATGGAATAAAAGAAAAAAAAAACAAAAAAACCTGTATTAAGCAGAATGTATTTAGTGAATCCAAAGGATCGAAAACGATATTTTATAAGATTATTACTTTTACATGTCAAAGGAGTATCATCATTTCAGGATTTACGTACTGTTGATGATATAATTTATTCTACATTTTATGAAGCTTCTATAGCTAGACATTTGGTTAATGAAGATAAAGAATGGGACAGATGTTTGGAAGAAGCAACACAATTACACTTTCCTACTGCTCTTTGTGAATTATTTGCATATATTTGTATTTTTCACAATCCTATTAATGCAAGAGATTTGTACGAAAAATAGAAACACTTTTTTTACCACCCAAAATATGAACAAAATGCTGATGAAAACCTAGCATTAAACATTATTGATAAGAACCTACAATTGAATGGATATTTTTTAAATAATTTTAATTTACCCGTTATATCTACATTTATAGAAGATTATGCTGATAAATCAACAACACATAACAAAAGTTGCACATTTACTGAAATAAACGTCAAAATAAATTCTTTAAAAAATCGTAACAAAGACATTTTCGATACTATCGTGCAACATTTAAAAATTGAAGACAAAAAAAGCTTTTTTACTGATGGACCAGGAGGAAGTGAGAAAAGCTGTTTACTTAATGTTCTAATAGACTATCTTAAATTCTCAAACATTTCATTTTATGTGTTGCTTGGACAGGGATTGCAGCAAATTTATTACATAACGGGAAAACAGTACACACAACATTTAAACTACCACTTAATATCACAGAATGTACTATATGTAATATTAAATCTAATTCAATAGATGGTAAAAATTTAAAAGAAGTTCAAATTATAATATGGGATGAAATATCTATGACATCGAAATATGCTTTTGAAGCAGTCAATCGCCTATTTCAAGATATATGTAATAATAAAAAAATATTTGGTGATAAAATGTTGGTTATTTCAGGCGATTTTAGGCAAACATTACCAGTTATACGACATGGTAGTCGTACTGAAGTTATTGAAAATTCAGTTAAAAACAGTTACTTATGGCCGAATTTTATACGTATGACACTAAATGAAAATCTTCGAGTGACAGATAATGACAATTATTTTAGACAATGGTTATTAAATGTAGGTGAAGGTAAACGTTTAAATATGTATGAAGAAGAAAATGAACTGCTTGAAATCCCTCTTGATTTAATAACAAAAGAAAATGATATCATTGCAGAAATTTTTGGAAACGAAATAAAATAAATGATAAAGATTTAAATGATAAAGTTATATTAGCCTTCACCAACAACGACGTAATTGAAATAAATAATAAAATTTTGGCTATAATGGAAGGGCAAATTATTGAATACTTAAGTGTAGATACAGCAGAAGATGATAATGGAGAAAACTTAGATGTCATGTTACCTACAGAATTTCTTAATTCCCTTACACCTAATGGACTTCCCCTACATAAATTACAATTAAAAGTAGGTGCAATAGTAATTCTTCTAAGAAATTTAAATGTGAATGAAGGTCTTTGTAATGGAACAAGATTATTAGTAACAAAACTTATGAAACATTTAATTAAAGCAGAAATTATAAGCGGAAAAAAAATTGGAAAATTAGTTTTAATACCAAGAATCACTTTGTCACCATCTAAAGAAGATATACCATTCAACATGCGCAAAAAACAATTTCCCATTCGATTAGGTTTTGCAATGACTATTAACAAATCACAAGGACAGTCATACAAACAAGTTGGTATCTATTTACCATTTCCAATTTTTAGCCATGGTCAATTATACGTAGCTCTTTCAAGAGCTAAAAGTAGAAAAAATTTAAAAATATTACTGTTAAACAATGCAAAAATAGAAAATGATACATTAAAAAATAAACACAAAATTTACACTAACAATATAGTGTTTAAAAAAATATTGTAAATGTGTAGACGAAAATTTATACACATTTTATATAAATTTATAAATAAATAAAAATTGAAGTATGAAAAAAAAACATTAAAATATTACAACTATTGAATGATTAAAGTGAATATGCAAAATAATTAATAATTGTTTGCGCTGAAAATCAGTAAAATACAATTGAAAATCGGCTGCAACATATCATATTGTAAATGACAAATCATTACATTAGTTATAATAAATAAAAAAAATGAAATATAAGAAAAATCCATTGAAATATTACTACTACTGAATCATTAAAATAAATATGCAAAATAATTGATAATAGCCTGCCGTTCGACGAAACTTACAGACTTCAAAAAAGAATCAGAGTTTCCCAAAATACAACGACCGAAAGTTTAATTCTTATAATAACGTATAAACAGGTATTTAAAATTATTATTTAAAAACTTAAATTTGTTAAAATTTTACAATTAGAATTATATTTGCATATATCATGTATTAGTTATTTATGTACCTTGGGTGAGCCTCGCGTCATTACTGTTCGAGGCGGAAAATTTCGTGGATGGTTAGTACGTCCGTGGTCGCGAGCGCAGCGAGCGGCCAAGGATGTTACTACAATCCACGAAATTTGAGCCGAGAACTGTAATGACGCGATGTTTACCCATGGTACGTAAACAATTTTTCAGCCTTATAATTCGTACATACGACTCTTTCGTTGCTCACAAAGTAATTTATTGTACATTTAAAAGTAATGTAATAAACACTTTTTTTAAACAATATAAATAATTCTATATTATGTCAATAATTTTTAAACATTTGTATACTGACGCTTATAAAACATTTTAACTTTTTAAATTTTGCATTTAGTATCAGAGAATATTAAATATTTAGTAATTACTTATTATTAATCGTAACATTGCAGTTATTAAAGATATAGGACTCATTTTGTGTTATTATATATATATATATATATATATATATATATATATATATATATATATATATGCGGAGACAGACTGACACAATCCAAAAATTTACTATAGTGTATAATAAATTTTACTGAAGTTGTATAGTAAATATTACCAGAATCATTGTAATTTTTACTTCAACTTTTTTCTCCGTGTATATATATGGGGTATTCCACGTGAAGTGGTCCGATCAAAATTTTAAACTGCACCAAATTTTGGGTACACTTTGCAAATGTTTTTCAGAATACAGAAAAAAAATTTTTAGGTACTGGAATCTATTTGCTCAAAAGTTATTCTAACCTCAAAAAGTGAATTTTTCCATATTTTTTTCAACACCAGCTGGGTTTACCGCTATATAACTCAAAATCTATCAACTTTTACTATAGAACATTATATGTAACATTCGTTGCTAATTATATCTAGAATTTATTCTTCTGGGTTAGAATTTCTAATCTCAAGGTCAATGTTACATAAACTACATGTCAATATTCAACTTGAAAAAAGTGCAAGTGCGCCACCTTTGATTTTTTCATCCAAAAGTCTAAAAGAAAGCTTGGAGCAATACCTTTCAAATGGTCTGTAGCATTCTTATGGCCTCCAATTCTGTAAAAAGTTATGACAATTTAAAGAAACACGAAATTTTTTTAAAAATTTAAATGGGAATTACCATGTCAATTTATGTGAATTTTTTGTCTTTCTTTAAACTGTCATAACTTTTTACAGAATTGGAGGTCATAAAAATGCTACAGACCATTTGAAAGGTATTGCTCCAAGCTTTCTTTTAGACTTTTGGATGAAAAAATCAAAGGTGGCGCACTTGCACTTTTTTTAAGTTGAATATTGACATGTAGTTTATGTAACATTGACCTTGAGATTAGAAATTCTAACCCAGAAGAATAAATTCTAGATATAATTAGCAACGAATGTTACATATAATGTTCTATAGTAAAAGTTGATAGATTTTGAGTTATATAGCGGTAAACCCAGCTGGTGTTGAAAAAAATATGGAAAAATTCACTTTTTGAGGTTAGAATAACTTTTGAGCAAATAGATTCCAGTACCTAAAAATTGTTTTCTGTATTCTGAAAAACATTTGCAAAGTGTACCCAAAATTTGGTGCATTTTAAAATTTTGATCGGATCACTTCACGTGGAATACCCCATATATGTACACTATATTATTTCTAAAATATTATATTCTGATATATATGTATAATATATAGTACTTTCGTATCTGAGCAATATTAAGATAACTATGATTAAAGTAACGCAAACGTTACGTTTAAACTAGTTGTGTTTACGTTTGAAAAGCCTTAGATATATCTCCGATACATGTACTACGCGTTTCAAACACGTTGACTCTATACCGTATCGCGCGGCAGAGGTTATACTGATCGCCGCATATATCCTACGGAGCGCTTTTCATACAGCCTCCTAGGATGTATAGACACCTTATACGTCCTAGGAGGATGTATAGAGGGCTGTCATACAAGCGAGGAGCCACTTGTATGTACGCAACGTATTTACAAGCGGAGCGCGCTCTGCACGTAAGAGTCGTTGTACGAATTAGTAGGCTGAAAAAAATATTTCGACAGAGCCGCCATTTAGATACAATCACTCACCCAACGTGCGTAAAAAATGATTTTCATAACACTCAATTTTATAATAACAATTACTATACAGATTCTATTAAATACCAAAATTTTTAAATATGCATTATAAAAACCATCACTTTGAAATAATACTACATTCACATACAAATTAAAACCATATATAACACAACGACAGTATTATATACCACTTTATAAAAAATGTTACCACCGCCATTAAAGAAAAATATAATTTATGAGAGTATATAACATGCTTATATTTTATGTATTCTGTAAACACATTATATTACATCAATTTATTTAAAATTACGATATCCCCCCAAATGGAAATTATTTTATGTGTGTGCATTTTAAATATATTAAATATATGGACATATTTCACTTTCTTTCTGAACACACGCACACACACCTTCTTTATAATAACCTATAATGATTATTTTTACACAGACACAATATATATATATATATATACTTATTTTTTACTCTTTGTCATATTTATTTTCTTTTTGTATATCTATCATCATGATCGCTATCATTATTAGCGTCAAAATTTAACAGTATACTTTTCTTTCCTTAACTTACACTGTTACAGAGCACTTATTATGTTACTATTAAATGGATCATGCATTGAAAAAATATATGATTCTTGAAATGTATACCTTACCAGCACATCCTCGCCGTAAGAGTCGAATACAATATTCATATGTTGGCTAACGCTGGAAGCATAAATATATTTTACGGAGCGTGTGTTATAACTATACACGAAAAATCTAAATGACTTCAGTACAACATGTCTTGGTCTGCAGAAACGACATCAGGTTTTCATCAAATACACTATCCAAGAGCCTAACTCTCATCCAATAATGTATAAATAGTTATTTAAAATTATCAAATAAAACGAAAACATTGGAAAGTCGACACAAAACATATGGAGTTCTCACATCTTTTCAACTCGTCTACGCGAGATCAAGATTCGAGATGCCTTTTTGAAACGATTGCCCGCTCATATACTATAAAGGACCCCTGCAATAATGATGAAAATGGAGTCGAAATCTCACGAATGATTGACATTTGACGGATTCTTTGAATGTCACGAAATAATTGATAGTCATTAGATGATCAAGTTTTCAGTTGAACTTTATTTTCAGTTCTGTCTTTGATGTTTTTTTTAATCTATAACCTCTTTTAAAAAACCAAAATATTGGAAAGTCGACACAAAATATATCGAGTTCTCACACTCTTTTCAATCGTCTGTACAATAGTAGTTACATGTAATTTTAAAGAAATTTTGATTAATTTTAAAACTTTGGTAGTTAACTATCATATTTTGTTTATTTCTCAATTTTTTTTTACAAAAACGACATCTCAGTCACCACATTAATTATACCATAATCCTCTTCGCAATGCGCAAATTATCATTGTTGGTGTTAAGGGTAGAGTACGGTTATAAAAATATTTTTGTACTTTTTATAAAATATTATGTGAAATGGCATGTTTATAAAATATATTATAAAAAATATTCTTTTTTGATGATTTTTAACACATTCATTAAGTAAAATATTAAAATATTATCAAAAATAGGCTTAAAACAGGTGCAAATACAAAAAACTCCTTGCAGGATAAAAGTTGTCGAAGGGCTTTAATCCAAGAAAATTTAAATTGATATGCATATAAACTTCAACTTTACACAGCGAATTTGGTGTATCCATAAAAATGCAATTTCTGCCTTGATAAACCCAATTGGTTTACTAATTATTTAAAAAATGTAATGTTTTTCATTTAAAAAATGAACATAAAAATGTCACATTTAACTTTAAAGAAAAAAGGCTGTGTAACTATTTTACATATACTCATCTAAAATAAGCACGATCAAAATACAACCGAGTGAGCGTTAGCGAGCGAGGTATCTGTTGCTAGTTCAATATTATAAATCATGCATTTAACTATTATAATCACCTAGACCAAAACTTTCAGTTAATTTAACAGGATATCAGACCCAAATTACAGGGATCTACACCTATCAACATAAAAATTATATTGAAAATATTGAATTGAAAATCTGCAATAATTCATATGGAAACCTTAAAGCATAAGCCAGGGCATAACGTTTTCATTATTTAATAAAAAATAATTTTTTTAATAATATTTGAATAAACAATTTATTGGTCGGTAATTAATAGTCAAGAAAAGTAGAAACTTTCAACGCAAATAACATAATTAAATAATTGATTTAAACCCCTAAAAAATGTGGGTATATTGTTTAAAACATGTCTAAGGGCACAGCGTTCAGGATTTTTTCAGAAATTCATTCTTTTGTTTAGAAAAAAAAATTAAAAATTACCATTTTCTGAGTGCGACATACCCTTAAGTGAATATTTGAAATCTCCGGAATTTCAAAGACTATACTTCGAAAATTTCTTTATGTATCGCAATAAAAAAAGAAAAAAGAAATTTTTTATAATTTGATCCCGAATATCTGAATAGAATATTGAAAAAATGTAAATTTTTAGGCTTATTTACATATATTTCAGTAACTTTTTTAAATTTTTTGAATTTTCAGGATTTTATTTACGAAAAATTTCTTAACCTACCGTCATCGAAAGGAAAAATAGGAATTTTTTTCAAATTTAATCTCGAATGTTTATACATAATGTTGAAAAAAATTTAATTTTTAGGTTTAGTTACCTGTCCCGTACTGTTATATTTGTTTTAGCTTAAAATTTGAATTTTATCGATTTTTTATTTAATTGACTATGTATAATAGCGCAAAATTTTCCGCTTATTTTCACCTATACAAAAGAAATTCTCGCCGAAACGTCGGCATTTAATAAAGATTGAGTTCGTGGAGATCAATTTGAGTCTTATTTTTTATTAAACTATTTTTGGACGAACAATAATTTCTTTTACCAACTATAAAAGAAGTTGTCAATTTCAAATTTTATGTATTTGAAAATTTGTTATTCTACCGCAGTAAAAGGGAAAAATGAGAATTTTTTCTAAGTTATATAATGTATTTAAAAATTATTAATTATTATGCTATTTAAAAATAATAAAAAAGAGAGAAGTTTTAGTTTTATTAGCTTTGCACATCAACAATATAAATTAAAAAGAAATACGTAGGGTAGTTATCTAATTGTATTAAAACAGAAATACTTGTCGATTCCATTTTTATTTCAGTACTTTCTGTTGCAATAAATTTTTACGTAATTTTATAGAAATGTTAAAACCTATATAAATATTTTTTAAAATATAAATTTATTATATAGTAAAATCGTAGCAAAAACTCAAAAGGAGGCGTTTTAATCGATTTTTAGTGAACTAACCATTTAATTTATTTAATTGGCGACGTTTCGATGGAAGTCCTCCATCCTCATCAGGCTATACCTTTATTGAAACAATCATTTGTTACACCAGCATTTTACAATTTTGCATATATATATATCTAAATATAATTACTCACTATTTGGTCAAATTAATGCACATATGTGGCTTTTCTCATAATTTCCATAGTATCTCTAATGTGTCGCTCTATAATCAAAAGCAAAAGCAAGCAGCAAAACATCAGTGTTAAAATTTGCACAAAGATTGAGGTTATGTAACTTATTTTACCTTTCCTCTCTGAATCGTACTTATATAACATCATAGAATTTATTTAATAAATAAATAAATAAATAAATAAATAAATAAATAATTTAATAGAACACACAACACCAATTAAGCAAAAAGCAGTCAATATCAATAAAATTTATCAGAAAACAAAATTTGCTAGTCATTATCACAGATAGTTGGTAAAGCTATAATTCAAATTTTTGCGACCCGTCATTATACACTTGTAGTGTGTGTCAATTTGACCGTATTCATGACATAGACGTGTAGCAAAAATTTGAATATTAATAAATCCTATACGAAATGTAACATCATTAATTAACATCAAACTTAAGTCAATAATATTAAAAAAATTCTTTTATAAATACCACTAAAAAATAATTAATGAACACGTAACCGTATAAATATTATTATTTGTACTTTAATATTTCTATAATTTAAAGTTATATTAACATTGATTCATTCATTATTGTCAATTACTGTTAAAAATTTTTTCTTAAAAATTAATAATAATTCAGTCTATATTTATTGCACTTTGTTAAAATATATTTACCATTTACAAATTAAAAATTAAATTTTGATTTTTTCCCAATTTCAAATTTATGCGCGTATTAATCAGTAATCGATTACAGCGCTGATTATAATACTTGTAATTAAATTTGAACTAATTGATCTACCATCTGTAGATAACTAGCATTATTTTTGAATTACGTTCAAGAAAGAAAGGAAATTATTACAATTTGGACCGTAATTTGAGTTGATTAACAATGTTATTGTAAAATTGGCTAAGATTTTTTGTATCATCTTTTACGTTAATGGCATTCTTCTCTAATTTAATATGGGTCATCTCTGATATCAGTCTTTTCCCCCAAATTTTTTCTCTATCTAACACGTCTACATCTTTAAAATTAAATGTATGGTCATATTTTGTTATATGGTCATTTATAACATATTGCACACCCGACTTTTTACTATTAGATTCGTGTTCTTTTATTCTACAATTTAATTGCCTTTTTGTCTCTCCTATATATGCTGCGTCACAATCATTACACTTAATTCTGTATACTACATTTGTTTCACAAAGTTTGTCTAATTTTTCCTTGCCTCTAACAATAACATTACTTAATCCATTACAAATTTTAGGAACAACCCTAATACCCTTCTGTTTCATAAAACCAGACACATTATTATAAGAATTTGGAACATATGGAACGCTTAAAGTTGCAAAGTATCTATTTTGTTTATTTTGTTGAATATTTATTTATTTATTAAATAAATTCTATGATGTTATATAAGTACGATTCAGAGAGGAAAGGTAAAATAAGTTACATAACCTCAATCTTTGTGCAAATTTTAACACTGATGTTTTGCTGCTTGCTTTTGCTTTTGATTATAGAGCGACACATTAGAGATACTATGGAAATTATGAGAAAAGCCACATATGTGCATTAATTTGACCAAATAGTGAGTAATTATATTTAGATATATATATATGCAAAATTGTAAAATGCTGGTGTAACAAATGATTGTTTCAATAAAGGTATAGCCTGATGAGGATGGAGGACTTCCATCGAAACGTCGCCAATTAAATAAATTAAATGGTTAGTTCACTAAAAATCGATAAAAACGCCTCCATTTGAACCAACTGCGTGGACGAATAGAACAAATTTATATCATATTCATTGGATTTGGATTGAAATTCGTATCCTTACTAAAATGTCCAATAACAACGAGGACCAAGAAACATCATTTTACACACACATAGCTGATACGTATGGAAGAAGCGTCAAGACGATGCTGAAAAAATTTACAAAATTGCAAGAAAATCTTTGTAAAGCTAAGTCGCAGAGACAATTTTTATTAAAATGTAGAAAATTTGATTTATTGCCGGTACATTTAAAAAATATCAAGCACAATTTAGAACATATTACGTTTATAAGTAATACTGCTAAACACAAAGTAATAGAAAACATCAGTAAATTGCAAAAAAAGTTTTTAAATATAGAAATACAAGATGTTAATATACACATATCATATGTTAGCAAAAAAATAGATAAAGTAAGAACGTCAATATATAGTAAATTACCGGAAGATATTGTTAATAAATTCATTGAAATACGCAATAATAATATAAGTAATGTAAAAAGAAAAATAGACATTGTACACAAAAGAAAATTTGATAAATTAACTTATTGTACAATTAAGAGCAGAAGTAGTAGCAATGCATATGTGTCGAATAATTGTTCCACAAATACAAATAGTTACAAAAAGAAATGGTTTATCAACCTAACTAATGTTAATATTCCTGATGAAGTTCAAGATACAGTATCCTTAGGCCAAAAATATAGTTCTAGTAATTTTTTAGACAAAAATAGTATAATAGAAACCATAAAGAATGTGGAACAATTATTTAAACACACAGAAATTGCAAAAGAATCAATGAATCTTATTAGGAAAAATATTACTAATTATATGGAAGGAAATATAAAAAGAACTACACATATAAACATTGAAGACAGATTATTTGCACAAAGATTGAAACAAACAAAGTTGTTTTTAAAAAATAATACCAATGTATTTTTTACTTTAGCTGACAAAGGTAACGTCACAGTTGCTATTCAAAGAGATTCATATGAACTCAAAATGCACAATCTTTTATCAGATAGTAAAACATATATTCGAATAAATAGAAATCCACTAATAAAATTACAAAAAGATACACAAAAAATTATGCAAAAGTGGAATAAATTAGAACTCTTGGGTAAAAAATGCCATAATAATGAATTAACCCAAACAGATACAGTACTGCCGAGAATTTATGGATTACCAAAAGTACATAAAAAAGAATATCCACTTAGGCCTATTGTTTCATGTATTGGCAGTCCCACATACAAGCTATCTAAAATAATAGACAAAATGCTTTCGAATTGCATAAAGAGACCTAAATCTTATGTTAAAAATAGTGTAGATTTAATAAATAAAATTAGCAACTGTGATATTCCTGAAAATTATGTTTTGATTTCTTTAGATGTAGTGTCCTTATTTACCAACGTACCCGAAAATTTAGTGATTGAGAGTATTGAAAAAAGGTATCACCTTATAAGAAAAATTTACAATATCTCATTAAATGATCTTCTAGTAGGTGTAAAATTTTTGCTACGTAATACGTATTTTTCTTGGGATAAAAAATATTATAGACAAATTTTTGGCTCTCCCATGGGTAGTCCGATAAGCCCAACTTTTGCAGATTTGGTAATGACAGATTTAGAACAGGAGTGCTTAAATAATTTAGATTTTATACCGGTGTTTTACTACAGATATGTAGATGACACAATAATGTGCATTCCTGAAAATAAGATAACTAAAGTATTAGAGGTATTCAATAATTATAACGCACGATTACAATTTACTCATGAAAAAGAAAAAAATGGTGCTATAAACTTTTTAGAGTTATCTTTAATTAGAAATAATCATAGTAAAAAAATAATCACGAATTGGTATAGGAAAGAAACATTTTCAGGTAGATTTTTACATTTTTTATCCAGTCACCCTATTGAACAAAAACGAGCTATGATATATACGTTGGTAGATAAGGCAATCTTATTGTCAAACCAGAAGTTTCATAACACCAACTTAAAAATAGTTAAAGAGTTTTTAGTTAATAATGAGTACCCAATTAAATTTATTAATCATAATATAAGAAAAAGAATGGAAAAAATAAAATATAGAACTAATAGCAATAATATTCAACAAAATAAACAAAATAGATACTTTGCAACTTTAAGCGTTCCATATGTTCCAAATTTTTATAATAATGTGTCTGGTTTTATGAAACAGAAGGGTACTAGGGTTGTTCCTAAAATTTGTAATGGATTAAGTAATGTTATTGTTAGAGGCAAGGAAAAATTAGACAAACTTTGTGAAACAAATGTAGTATACAGAATTAAGTGTAATGATTGTGACGCAGCATATATAGGAGAGACAAAAAGGCAATTAAATTGTAGAATAAAAGAACACGAATCTAATAGTAAAAAGTCGGGTGTGCAATATGTTATAAATGACCATATAACAAAATATGACCATACATTTAATTTTAAAGATGTAGACGTGTTAGATAGAGAAAAAATTTGGGGGAAAAGACTGATATCAGAGATGACCCATATTAAATTAGAGAAGAATGCCATTAACGTAAAAGATGATACAAAAAATCTTAGCCAATTTTACAATAACATTGTTAATCAACTCAAATTACGGTCCAAATTGTAATAATTTCCTTTCTTTCTTGAACGTAATTCAAAAATAATGCTAGTTATCTACAGATGGTAGATCAATTAGTTCAAATTTAATTACAAGTATTATAATCAGCGCTGTAATCGATTACTGATTAATACGCGCATAAATTTGAAATTGGGAAAAAATCAAAATTTAATTTTTAATTTGTAAATGGTAAATATATTTTAACAAAGTGCAATAAATATAGACTGAATTATTATTAATTTTTAAGAAAAAATTTTTAACAGTAATTGACAATAATGAATGAATCAATGTTAATATAACTTTAAATTATAGAAATATTAAAGTACAAATAATAATATTTATACGGTTACGTGTTCATTAATTATTTTTTAGTGGTATTTATAAAAGAATTTTTTTAATATTATTGACTTAAGTTTGATGTTAATTAATGATGTTACATTTCGTATAGGATTTATTAATATTCAAATTTTTGCTACACGTCTATGTCATGAATACGGTCAAATTGACACACACTACAAGTGTATAATGACGGGTCGCAAAAATTTGAATTATAGCTTTACCAACTATCTGTGATAATGACTAGCAAATTTTGTTTTCTGATAAATTTTATTGATATTGACTGCTTTTTGCTTAATTGGTGTTGTGTGTTCTATTAAATTATTTATTTATTTATTTATTTATTTATTTATTTATTTATTAAATAAATTCTATGATGTTATATAAGTACGATTCAGAGAGGAAAGGTAAAATAAGTTACATAACCTCAATCTTTGTGCAAATTTTAACACTGATGTTTTGCTGCTTGCTTTTGCTTTTGATTATAGAGCGACACATTAGAGATACTATGGAAATTATGAGAAAAGCCACATATGTGCATTAATTTGACCAAATAGTGAGTAATTATATTTAGATATATATATATGCAAAATTGTAAAATGCTGGTGTAACAAATGATTGTTTCAATAAAGGTATAGCCTGATGAGGATGGAGGACTTCCATCGAAACGTCGCCAATTAAATAAATTAAATGGTTAGTTCACTAAAAATCGATAAAAACGCCTTCTTTTGAACCAACTGCGTGGACGAATAGAACAAATTTATATCGTAGCAAAAACTGTTTATAAGAACATTCTATCTACTTAGTTAGTAGTAGAGTACTATTCTAAAAGTGCTATTGAAAAGCACACTCATGTTTGTGAATTTTCACATCTTCTCGGAAGGTGTTTTCATTTCAATACTTTTTATTGCAGAAACCGAACGATAAAAATTTATTATACAGATTTTGTAATATAAAATACTAAGAAAAAAGGATTAGTATAATAATGCATAAATACTATCAAAAAATAATATTAAATATAATATTAAAAATTTTTTCAACTTATTATTTTTTTTAAAAATTGTCAATTTTTGGAATAATTAAAACAAATAAAGATAACTGAACAAACTTTAAGCCAGAATATAAACAAATTTATTTTTTAGAAAAAATCATTTTAGAAATGTTACTATTTTAAAGACAAGATTTAAAAAATACCTGAATTTTCAATCCACGTTTTCTGTCGATTAACGTCAGCTGGAAATCTAAATAATTTGTATCCTTTTTGCTTCCCATTGCTGCAGCTTCTATATTGACACCTATCATACGGCTTATTATTTTTCATTTATAATGCCAGCAACTGTAACAAATTAAAACAAAAAGCACAGAACAAGAAACAAAGTTACGAGAACAGTTACATGCAGTAATAAATAAATTTGAAGGTTAATAAAAGAATTTACGTAAATTAAATATAAACGAATCCCTTCAAATTTTTAAAATTTAAATAACAATAGAAATATACTTCCCAGTTTAAAAATGTATAATCTAATATCGTGGAGGTCCTTCAGCAACAGTAATATTCACTTAAACTGTCAATATAACGTAATAAAACAATCACTAATTTACTCGCGGGTGACGAACCGCGATATAAACAAGTGGACCGTTAAACAAAACAAATCGATTTTTCTTGGCGCGTAATGAATCATAGTTTAAAAATTTAAATGTTCATATACGTCGTATCATAAATAGATATACTCAAAAAAAATTATTCAAAAAAATATTTCTTTCCAAAGTGTTTATACAATAAATAATTTAAATTATATAAATATTTATTATAATTTATTATAATATTTATTTATTTTAAATTATTTATTTTATAAGTACTTTTGAAAGATATAATTTGTTGATATTGCTTTTCTTTCAATTTACTTTTCTTTGAAGCAATCATATGTTTAGGAGAAAGATATTTTTATTTAAACATATGATTAGTTCAACATTAGATTACTTCATAAGTAAACAAAATTTTAATAAAAATTACATTTTAGATTATGATCTTTTTCTCAACAGCTGATCGATGAAAGATTTAGAATTTTTACAGCAACTTGAATAGTAGTAGACATTTTGAGCTAGAAACAATAGCGATCAAAACTACCAAAAATACTATTTTTTCCAAAAATTGCAAACGGATGAAATTGTTTTTATTCCCGAAAACGTTGGGCATAAAAAACCCAATTTTTTCATTATTTTTATTTTTTAAATGAAAGCTAAGTCGATATAATTACTTGAAATTTTTACAGTTTAAGATTAGACTACGGATTTTTATGCAACATAAAGTTTTTCATACAAATTTAATAGTTATAGTAAATATTTTTGAATATAAATGTGTAAGTCTATTAATTAAATGAATAACGTAAACATTGGTTATATTTCATTTTTATTTATTATTTTATGCAATATAAAAAACTTTGTTGCATAAAAATCCGCAGTTTATCTGTGATTATTAAAATTTACAAATTAACGTGCATGCGAAAAACGCGCATCATTTATGTTTCTCCTTCATCCTTTCTTGTACCCCTTCTCTACGGCAACCGCTACTGCGACTCGTTCCTTCCCCTTATTTCTTTCTCACTTCAATTGTGCGAATGGTTTGATCGACCACCGCGACGGGGCGCTACTCTGCAGGACAAATTTGTTGACTCGCTCTCGCCCATGCTCATCGGCAATCTCTATACTAATCTCTGTCAATACTTAGAACTCGAAAAACGGGAAAGAAGCACTGAGCAAAGCAGGATGATGTAAAACCCATGCGGTGCCCGACCGTATTCCAATTTACGACGTTGAAAAATGTATAAGAATCAAAGACTGAGTACTGATAATATGATTATATGAAAATAGTAATAGTGAATTAGTGTCTATAAGTAAACAGAAATCTGTATAATCATAGAGGCTATTAGCATGTACAGCATAGCTATTACATTACAGCATAGATTAACGAAAAACTAATTTTGAAAACATAATCTCCAAGCATATCAATTTCAAATTTTCAACACAATATTTTGTATAAGATTATGTAAATGTGTATCTAATACAACGGCAAGTATTTTGTAGATGTCAATAGAAATTTATTATATATTTATTAGAGTTTCCCTTTCAGTAATTTTATTATTCATTATTAAGTATTCCACATAGAATTTCTGCCTCCAGACAGTACTTTATATAAAACACCTTCCTCGTAGGTGTCAACATTCGCAAGTATGTTTTCCAATCACACTGTTAAAAATGTTATCTGATAAGAAAATCTTTAATTCTTATTCCCATCCTATTTCTACTTATATTTTGGTTAAACCTTCATAGAGTTTCTGCAATATAAAATACTGAAATCAAATCTACATAAGCAAAAAGTATCTTTAATTAAATATTTATATATTTTTTTTGCTTAAACTCCATAAAGTTTCTGCAATAGAAAATACTGCAATAAAAATCAACCTTCGGTAACAACATTCGAATTCCAATAGTGAATACCAATATTGGTCCAACGTTGTATACCAAAGTTCAAAATCAGTAATGGGTAGCAATCTTGCTCCACCGTTGGACACCAACGTTCCAAACCACAATGACTATCAATAATGGATGAATGTTTGATACCAACGTCCAAAACCAATAATGGGTACCAATATTGGTTCAACGTTGGGTGCCAACTTTCAAACCAATAATGGGTACCAATATTGGTCCAACGTTGGGTACCAATATTGGTCCAACGTTGAGTGCCAACATTGGTCCAACGTTGGGTACCAACATTGGTCCAAAGTTGGGGACCAATATTGGTTCAACGTTGGACCAATATTGGTCCAACGTTGGATACCAACATTGGTCCAACGTTGGATATCAACATTGGTCCAACGTGGGATACCAATATTGGGCCAACGTTGCGTACCAATATTGGTCCAATGTTGGATACCAACATCGGTCCAACCCCGCGTAAAAATAATACCTGTTGGGCACATGTTGTTTACATGTTGCAAAATCCTTTTGCACACCTGTGGGTAAAGTGTTGGGCAAATGTTGGAAAAATGTTGGAAGTGGCTGTGTCCAAAATGTGGTACATATATTGTTAAAACACAATATGCAAAACCTTACCAACAGCATTTCCAGCATTGTTGCACAACTTCCACAACATTTGGCCAACATTTGACACCCACTTTGTTTATTTAAATATGTTAAATACGTGTTCATGTTGAACCAAAATTAATTTTCATTATTAACAACGAAATAATGATAATGTGACGTTTTTAACTGCAAAATTAACGAAACATTAACCAACGAAATGTTAATGTTTCTACCAAGGTGTTAAAAAATTGAATGATTTAAAATAACTATCCAGAAAAATTATTTGACTGTATATTAGTTTCGAAAAATAAGCTTGCTATTAAGTTTGTAAAATTGATTTAATCTGCAGTTATAAAACTCGTCACTTAATAAAAAATAGGACAGTTGATAGATCACAATAATTATTATAATTTTTTATTTTAACTTTTCACGAAGAACAACATAAGTTACAACATACTTAAAATAGGTAACCATGTAAATGTACAATAAAACCATTAAAACATAAGTAAATTATAAAATAGAACTGTAAAATATAATCTTAATCTTTTCTATTTCTTTTGGCTTCTTCAACTCGGAGCGTGCCGCATAAATAGATTATCACGTCCGTGAACTCCGACGGTGATAGCCTGCGGGAGCACTTTCTATTGACGTAATCTGAAACAAATGCAAATTTGTATATTAATTTTTTAGTTTAACACATACAATTAAATGAATAAGAATTGTATACTGCCCACATAGGAAAATAAAATATTCACCCAAGTCGAAGGCAAGGGCGACATACATGTTACAGAGTTGTCATTTTACTTCCCATAAAGAGTATACTATTCTTTTCAACATCTGGTCGAAAGTACAGCTTCAGGACCCGGTCACTGGAAGGAAAATTATACTTTCGGTTCGTTTTGACAAAATTTATTTGTTTAGATTAATTTTTGAATAATTTAAACAGTATTTCTCCGTACAAGAGCGAATGTGATTTAAAAAAGATTTAAAATAGAACATTATGATACAAGTGCGCGAAACAGGTGCAAGTCACGTACGAGTCGAATTACACTACTTTTTAACACACCGTCAACGAAACACGCCTCTCTTTGAGGTTAATAACCGTGTTTCGCGCACGGAATGTCAAAAAGTAGTATACGATACGCGTAAACGGAACAGTGTTTGTTGTCCGAAGCTAGGGCGTCAATTGATTATTGTCCGTGACATGCATCTGTTTAACGCACGTGTATCGTAATACAAACTATTGATATAAAAGTAAACTTACATTCAACACAAATGACTATATCCTCCGGTACAGCTGATCTGCTCTTCGAATTGCCTCTCGCGCACATATTTTTCAAGCTGTTGATTCCAACGATCATTTTTAATAAACAACGCGTCATCTCTCTTGGGTTGACCAGCCATCGTTGAGCAAATATTAAATCCCCTTTGTCGATCCATATATTAAATCCATCACATAATAAGATGCGTCCTTGGCCTGCTTTTCGACACATTACTAAAGGATCCTCTTCTTCTCGATTCTGCTCAGAAACGGTAAGTGCATCATTCTGTAAAATGAAAATAATAAATTGTGAGCAAATTAAATTACTGTAAATGATTTACATCCCACCATTGTTTAAAATTATAAATTTTACCTTTTTGCAGCTTTTATTTTTTGACCTGCATTCAGCGGTTGTTCGTTTTGTTGCAGCTTTTTTCTTTTTCTTTTCTTCTAATAGTTTTTCTAATTTAGCAATTTTAGCATCATCGTTATCATCATCATCATTATCACCATCATCATCATTTCGAATTTGAAGTCTATCGGAGCTATCGCTATCATAGTCATTAATAGAATCTCCTCTATTTTGATTATTTTTTGAACTTGTAGACGAGCCATGTTCATCATTTGAATTCAAGTTATCAAATTCCACCTCTTCAAATACTGCTGCTTCGTTTAATAATTGTGAATCGGCTGCATTTTTATTTAATTTCCTTCTTTTTGAAGCTGCCTTTTCATCTTCCATTAATAATTTTTTTTGTGTTGCAGCTATTTTTTTGTTCGTATTTTTCCCCTTCGTCAATATTTCACCATCCGTCGTGACTTTTAAATACGATAAATAGTCTTGATCATCTGAAATATTAAAATATGTATTAATTCTTGTCAAAACCAATTAAAAATTCAAATTTCACGCGCGTAGAATTACCGATTCAAAACTATTATGTTTACAAAAATTAATGTTCTTTTATTAAAATTTAAGTATTTAATTGTTCAAAATTTGTTTAATTAATTATTTTTACTTAGGTTTTAATATCACTATTATTTTTTTTAATGGAAACATATTTTAATTATTATTCAATCTACTATTATTAAAAAACAAAACTTACCACTTTTTCGCATTATTTTTACTTTATACAGCCTTTTTTTCTCCCCATACTTTGCAAAGGTTTCCTCGCCTTCCTCCTTATCAGGGCATAAATCTTCGATGCTTACAATGCTTGTCGTTTTGTTGGAAAGCCAGAATACCAAGACGTACATTTTTTATTTCTATGATTATAAGTCCTACAGTTATTCAATTAACAGCAACACCAACTGTTCGTTTTATGCGGCGGTAAAAACTATGAAGTTGTATGAAGAATTAAAAAAAATAAACGGTGAAGCTAGTTTTTGTCCAATGTGCAACAATATTCAAATTATACTGTGAAACTATAGTTGCTGATATCTTCAAGTTTATTGTAATAAACAAAAATTGTCGCAATGTTTACTAACCTCTGTCACACTTAAAAAATTAGATCAACCTGGAAAATGAAACGTCGGCCTAATTGTTTTAAAAGGTGTTCGAAAGATTTACAAAGAAGATTAAAAAGAATATGCAGCCGTGAATTTACAAATATTAATCATGACCTAACAATAAAGAGTGAAACTACTTTGTTAAACTTAAGCAATATTATTTTAATTAATAATTTAATTTGCTATTGCTAATAAATAATAAATCTTTGTAGACTGACCAAACGAGTGTACCTGTAAAACGTGATGCTATGTGCAATTCGTATTTACCTGTGATTGACGATTCAGATAATAAAGAACAATGCGCTTTAGTTAACCATACTAATTATCATGCAATCGGAAATGAACATGCTGTGGATGACAGAAACGAAAAATTCATCAAAGTGTTCGAATATGGTAAAAATCTTTCATTTTAATAATTGCAATTAACTATAAAGTAAGTGTAATGTATAACAAATGACTAGGTTACATATATACATAAATTCGGTATGCAAATTCTATATATATATATATATATATATATATATATAAAGGAATATGTGGATAATTTGATTTTTTTATTGATTGATCTAATTAATAAAATATTTTATGATTGAAATTTTGTCGACCTATTCCAATCAAAGATGAAGAAGGTGAACAAAGAAAAATTAACACTTATTTCTTTCTGTGATCGAAAAGAAAAAATGTGATCATTTTTCTTTCTTCAGCTTATCTACCTTTGATTCGAGAAGATCGATAAAATGACAATCGTATATTAGTAGAAAAGAATCGAGTGATAAAAAATAAGGACTACTTTTAATAATTAATAATAATAATACTTTTGCACCCGCTAATAATACTTTAGCGAGGTTCTACTAGTAATTCATCTAAGGGAATAATCTCCTTTTACTCCTGAAGTGCATATAAAATGTTTCACCCTAATCACTTGAAAAGCCAATTTATCCGACAACAATTTATTTAAAAATTTCTAAATTTTTTCAATATTCTAAGATTGTTTGCTATATTTAATTCAACAAAATTAATTTGATTTAGAATTTGTATAGAAAAAGACTAAAATAAGTGTTAATGAACAAAAACGTAAGTCTACGGTGAATAAAGTTGCTCCACGAACAATAAAATGGGTCTACGCTGAATAAAATGAGTCCACGGGGAATAAAGTAAATCTACGGGGAATAAAATAATCAAGGGAATAAAATGCAATTTTAGTCCCTCCGTAGAGGTTCAAACTTTTTTGAAGTTGAATATTGACATGTAGTTTATGTAACATTGACCTTAAGATTAGAAATTCTAACCCAGAAGGATAAATTCTACACATAATTAGCAACGAATGTTACAAATAATGTTATATATTAAAAGTTGATAGATTTTGAGTTAAATAGCGATAAACCCAGCTGGTGTTGAAAAAAACTGGAAAAAGTTCACTTTTTGAGGTTATAATAACTTTTGAGCTAATAAATTCCAGTACCTAAAAATTTTTTTCTGTATTCTGAAAAACATTTGCAATGTGTACTCAAAATTTGGTGCATTTTAAAATTTGATCGGACCACTTCACGTGAAATACCCCATACATATATTATATATATTACACCTTTGGTGTAAGTTATGTCCTAAAATACGTGAAAATTAGTGATTTTATAAGGTTTATGAGGCATAACTTACAACAGCGGTCTTGGCCAATAAGCTAACCCAAGGCATTCGAAAGCTCGCGAAAAATGTGAACTTTTGAGAGGTATTAGATTAAAATCGATTATGGTGTGGTAGCCTTTTTTTTTGATATTCAATATGTCCGGGTGTTCTATCTCTTCGAGATTTTAAAATTAAGAAATGTAACCATGGTAGATAAGTTCTAAAGATTAATTTAAACAAAAGTTGTTTGTAATGTTTTTTCAAAAAAATCAACAGATTTTGAGATAAATGGCTTAAAAAATAGAAATTTTTCTAAAAAATTGAAAAATTTCCACTTTTCATGGTCGAATAACTCTTAAGCAAATTATTTTTAACACTTAAATTTTTTTTGTATGTTCTGGAAGATGTTTCCAGCCTGTTCTCAAATTTTGGAGTGATTTAAAATTTTCATCGTACCACTTGACGTGAAATAGACCATATATATGTATATATATGTATGTATGTATGTGGGTGTGTGTGCGTGCAGCGGAATATTTATATAATATATATGGGGTATTCCACGTGAAGTGGTCCGATCAAAATTTTAAAATGCCCCAAATTTTGGGTACACATTGCAAATGTTTATCAGAATATAGAAAAAAATTTTTAGGTACTGGAATTTATTAGTTCATAAGTTATTCTAACCTCAAAAAGTGAACATTTTCCAGTTTTTTTCAACACCAGCTGGGTTCATCGCTATTTAACTCAAAATCTATCAACTTTTACTATAGAACATTATATGTAACATTCGTTGCTAATTATGTCTAGAATTTATCCTTCTGGGCTAGAATTTCTAATTTCAAGGTAAACGTTAGGTAAACTACATGTCAATATTCAACTTGAAAAAAATCTAACTTCGCCACAATTGATTTTTTTATCCAAAAGTCCAAAAGAAAGCTTGGAGCAATACCTTTCAAATGATCTGTAGCATTTTTATGGCCTTCAATTCTGTAAAAAGTTATGATAATTTAAAGAAAGACGAAATTTTTTTAAAAATTTAAATGGGAAATACCATGTTAATTTTTGTGAATTTTTTGTCTTTCTTTAAATTATCATAACTTTTTGCAGAATTGAAGGCCATAAAAATGCTACAGATCATTTGAAAGGTATTGCTCCAAGCTTTCTTTTGGACTTTTGGATAAAAAAATCAATTGTGGCGAAGTTAGTTTTTTTTCAAGTTGAATATTGACATGTAGTTTATCTAACATTTACCTTGAAATTAGAAATTCTAACCCAGAAGGATAAATTCTAGACATAATTAGCAACGAATGTTACATATAATGTTCTATAGTAAAAGTTGATAGATTTTGAGTTAAATAGCGATGAACCCAGCTGGTGTTGAAAAAAACTGGAAAAAGTTCACTTTTTGAGGTTAGAATAACTTTTGAACTAATAAATTCCAGTACCTAAAAATTTTTTTCTGTATTCTGAAAAACATTTGCAATGTGTACCCAAAATTTGGGGCATTTAAAAATTTTGATCGGACCACTTCACGTGGAATACCCCATATATATTTTAAAATTGTTTTTTCAAGAATACATAATATATGTATTTTTTCCTTGCGCAAAAAAAAATTTTTGAACATAACTTGAAAGAATGTGTATTAGCTTACTCATTCTTGATGAAACTCATAAAATGTTTAAACGTATACTCAATAATATAATAACGGATCTAAAATGCAATGTAATGCTTTAAATACAGATGCAAAATTGTTTGAAGATTAAATAAATATTAATCAAGTATAACATACACTTTTCCAAATATCTATATGTGAAATATACAATAAGTTAAAAATTAAATATATTAATTATTGCATTTTTAAGATAATTCTATTATAAACAGTATAGGCAAAAGAAAATTCAAATTTTAACAGTGTCAATATAAAATACTAATTATATTTCAATAGATTTTCAAAAACTATTAATTTAGGAGCATTTAATTTAAATATTTTTTTATTAATATTTCAAAATTGAATAGATATATACGTGAGTAGATTATGTATATTTATAGAAAATAATATTTTAAATAAACAAGTATGTATTTATTAGAAACAGAAGGTTTTCTAAGGAATGAATTTGATTATAATAATGAAGATAAATATATGGGCTCTGTAACTAAAGGAAAAAATAAATTGGATAAAATTATGGATTAAAACACAAATTTTGAAAGAGGGTGCAAATTACGAATTACGGGAGAAATGGAAGAAACAGGTTTTTATTTATATGCCACTAAAATTATATAAATAGTTCTATAAAATTAATAAAAGATAATAAAAAAATTTATTTATTTAAGAAGAAAGTCTTATTACTCTAAAAGTACAAAATATTAATGCCATAGAACTTTTGGCGATGATCCTTTGTCATTAAAGAAATTAATTTAAGGAGGTGAAGTTCTATTTAGATCCATTTAAAATATTCCAAAATTTTCATAAGTAGTTACTAAATACTACAATTTAGTAAGTATATGCACTTTACTATTTTTGGTAAGTTAATTTTTCATTAACATTTATAATTATTAAAATATAAATTTAAGCTTTATAGGAATTCATATAGTTTAAAATTTACAGTTAACATTTAATGTCTTTATTTTTTTTATTACTATTATTCTGATTTCATTATACTAAATTTTGGTAAAAACTTTTATTTATAAATTATAATCGTATTTAAAAAAAAATTAAATTTTTGGTATAAAACCCAATGCATTATAACAGTACCTCCAAGGTGTTGTGTGAATCGGTTTAATTTCTAAGGTGTCCATGGTAGTGAAAAAGTAATATAATTTAAAACATTATTTAAAATAAATTTATTACGAAAAACCTTTGTCGAAATTAAAAATAGGGGGTTGGCGCGCGAAGCGCGCAGGGGGGCGAAGCCCCCCTAGTATATATATATTTGTAAATTTAATTGCAAATATAACCGAGTTTTAAAGCCTTTGATGCACGAACATTCGTGCACTTGTCACAAAAAAAATGTTGTGCACCAATGGTTAAGAGGGCTTTTTTGCCTTTGGTATTTGGAGTACTCGGCTTCGGCAAGCATTCTCACTTGCCTTCGGTTCATGCTAAAACAGCCTACTTTACGTTCTTGACACAGAATACACTATATTAAAAATTAAAATTTTTTTGGATTTAATTTTTATTATACTTATTTACAGCGGATGATTTTATTGATAAAACCGATGAGTATTTTTCTGACGAGGAGCTATGGGACGATGCGAGTAGTCACTTCGATGCAGCTGAGGAAGCGCCACAACAATCGAATTTCGAAGAGAAAATTTATGCTGATGCTTCGATGACACTTAGAATTATTATTATGCGTAGCGTCTCTTAAATTAAGGCACAGGTTAACAGATGTATGCATCTTAGACATTTTAATACTCATTTCTAAGTGCTGCCCGCTGCCAAATAACTGTCGGACCAGCTTATATAAATTTAAGCAATTTTTTACTAACTTTAAAGTTCCGATTAACAAACATTATTTTTGTTCGAACTGTACCATATTCTTATTGACAATGAAAATACTGCAGACAATCTAAATTCAACCGAAAACGATGATTTTTTAGAAAATAATAGTTGCAATTGTACTTTACCCAAGAAAAATAATTATTTCATCGAAATACCCTTACTTTCGCAGCTAAAATCTTTATTCAAAAGAAAAGACTTTTATAAAAAGCTAAATTTTAATACAAATTCATCAAACAACAATGATATAAGTGATATTTATGATGGAACAATTTATAAGGACAGAATGGATGGTCAAAATGGTACTGAACGAAAAATTAAATTGTCTTTTCTTTGGTATACTGATGGTATACAAATATTTAAATCATCAAAATTTAGTATTTGGGGTTTTTTCCTGGTAATTCTAGAATTATGTTACAAAGAGCGATATAAAATTCATAATATTCTTTTAATTGGATTATGGTTCGGGGAAAAAAAACCAAATCCAAACATGTTTTTAAAACCATTAATTGAACCTTTAAAACAATTGTTTCGCGGCATACCAATGTTCATAAAAGACTTAAGGGGGTGCCATACTCAAAAATTACCGACAAAGCGGAGATAATTCAGTAAACTGCAGTGTACTAGTAGCGCCATCATACGTATATAATTTTACTAATTCATGTTCAATGCGTAGATGGCGCTATCAGTATACCAACAGGTTATAATTTATTTGGCTAAGAATAATCACAATATACACAATAATATTAATAATAATACTCATATTTAGAGTTGGTAATAAGGTTGGTAATAATAAAAATTTTCAACCTTATGTTTTACACCGAAATCAAATAAATGGGATTAAATACTCATGAGTAGGTATATCATAATTGAGTACATTAATTATTGTAACAATTATAGCCATCTAATTTCAACCAAAATCCTACTATCTGGATTGAATACTCGTATGAGTTGGTAATAATATAGAACTTAGCTATAATTGTGGGAGAATCGTTTTTCGAATGAGTCCTAATTTTATCATTAGAGCAAAGCGACAAAGATACTCGCTGAATCGAAACTCATTTGTCTCCCGCGCATCGAACTATATTTTTTGATACATAAGGTTTATTTTCAATTTTTAAAAAACAAACAGTGCGTAAATCACATTGTGCAATCTTTGTATTGAAGACAATTGAAAAAACTATAATCAGCTAAAATTATATACGCAATTATGTAAACCTTTCATTTCATTATAAACACATATTAAGATTTTGTGATTTAACAAATTTGTTTCACTTATCAGCGACGAGTTTTAAAAAGAACTGCTGTATTTATTTTTATATTATACAGACTTAAAAGTTTTTCATACCATAATAATATAAAAAAAAAACATGTAATTCAAATTATTTATTACATTATTCATTCAAATTATTATTCTTTCAAACTATTTATTCATATTTTTTTATATTCATTAATTTTTGTATAAAATTTATAACGTTAATAATTGGAAACATTCAGTAAAATTTATTAAATTTTCTATGGAATGCTTAGCTCAAAACTATACTTAATTTAGTAACTAATTTAGTAGATTTTTTTTAACCCTTTTTCTCCCACATAACACAATTTTATAGCATTTTAACCTCCAAATATCCTCACGTATAACTAAAACCCTTCCTTATATCTGACTACCCGCACTGTATCTACATCCTACCTACCCTTACAATTCTAATAACCCATCCCAAGTCGCACTAAAACACACTGGCACTGACTAATACACGTTATCCGGAAGGTGGTATGAACCTAGCAGAACTCAGCTTAGCTTATCTTCAAGTCCGTCTAGGCACCTGTTGAGGAAGGTTGATAAAGCAGTAAACACAAGGGCTTCCAATAGCTTCACATGAACGGAGAGGTTCATCTGGAAGCTGTCAGCAGTTCATAGCCAGGGCGAAGAGAGCTACCCTCGATTCAGAGTATCCGGAGTCAGCATACATGTAGCCAGTTCACTGTAGAAATAATCCCATCTATTTTAGTGTATGCTAGTAGTATGTGAGGACAAGGATAAAAGGAGCACATACAGATGTATCTTAACACTACTGCCGTATCTTAATATTACAGGTGTATGGTAGGAGAGACAAGGCTGAAGTGAGGTTATGTTAGTGTTTACAAACTTTATTTGCAGCAGATATGCAAATAATATATTTATGAAGATGCATAGTAGCGCAAGCCCAAGATGTATATAATTACCTGAAGCAATACATGGGATAGCTATGGCAACTTTAGTGGTCGACGTCATTAAGAGAAGCAGGATAGAGGCGACTCCGGGTAACGACGTTGGCGGCGCAGCGCGGTCGACGTAGCGCCTGAAACTTATTAAGCGTCGTACTCATTAGTTGACGGGCGAAGATTATACACAAGATTATTACTTGAAGGAAGTAGCAGCAGCGATGTCCGGGCGAAGAGGATATCAGTATGCAGCAGGATACCAGCTGAGCCACATAGAAACGCGCGATTGTGACCGAGCTATGCGCATGCGCGCATGCAGATTCGCGGCAATCGAGAACCATGAGAAGTGGCTCCCCACAACATACTGATATGAAAGTGCTAAACAAAAATTTTTTGTGCAATATTAATATTTAATTATTTATTCACAATAAATAACAATCGCTTAAATAACGACTGAGATGCATAGTTGAAATAATTCAACAGACAATTACAAATTATCAATAATGATGAATAAATTTTTAATAATTGAAAAATTTACTTTTAATAATTTGTTTCATTATTTACCCGAAATTAATATCATTTTCTTTATCGTCTAAAGCTGAGCTGAATTACATAGTTGCATATTCGCAAGTATTTGTTTACGTAAAATAAATCTATAACTAAATAATTTCATATTCATTGCACATTGTGGTATGTCAATAATATCGAAGGTGCGCGCGAACGTACCACGATCTCAACGCGTAGTATGTTCCACACGCAAAATTTGATAATTATTTATTAAAAAAATAAAGCTGTACGCAAGAAAATAATAGAAGAGACACCTTCGTTTATCGATAATGTAAATATGTGTTACATTTCAGACAAAATTATTATTGTGTTTTCGAGAAGAGTCTAACCAAAAATATGCAAAATGTTCACCTCGTTGAGGTTAGGTTACCACTGCACATTGTGGTACGTTCGAGATTTCCAAGGTGCGCGCAAACGTACCACGATGTCAACGTGTACTGCGTTCTATTCGCAATATTTGATAATTAATTAATAAAAAAATAAACCTGTATGCACAAAAATAAGAGAAGAGGCGCCTCCGTTTATTAATAACCTAACTATGTGCTGAATTATAAATTAAAATGTCTTACCAAAAATATGCAAAATTTCTACCTCGTTGAGGTTAGGTTACTACTTGCACATGGTGGTACGTCCAAACTATCGAAGGGTGCGTTTTAACGTACCACGATGTCAACGCGCTGATTTTTCTATATTCTTAGGAACAGCTGTATAGCGTTAGAACTCTCTCTCTCTCTCTCTCTCCCTATATATATATATATATATATATATATATAGCTGAAAAGTACCGTATATACGTACATTATGTCTTGTGTGGCAACTGCGGCTGCTTTTCTAATTTTAAGTTTTTTTTAATTAATATATAACAATTACTTCTCACGCAAAATTTTCGTATATGCGCTATATGTACTGCGGATACCCATGTCCGAAAAGTTTTTCAATATATACAAATATAAGTTATAGTCCAGTCAAATTAGACTTTTTTCATGAAAAAATTATACTGTCGACAAAAAAATACATTGATATAGTATGAAATAACACGAATTCGCTCAACTATTTTCCAAACAAAGTTTGTGCACGCTTTCCATATATAAAAGATCGAGAAATTACAATTGACCGGTTTTTTGCTTATATATTGAAAACTATTAATAATACGGAAAATAGTTTTGAATACTTTTTGTAGGCCTTGAAAATATCTATCGAGTGAAAGAAAGTTTGTTAAGATCGTGGATTTAATTAATTAACAAATTAAGTTTAAAGCAAAAAATCCCCGTTTCTTGATATGTTAATAGTGTTAAATTGAAGATAGTAACCCCTATAAATAATAATGTTAAAACATCATTTTTGGCATAGATAAAAATACACTAAATTTCATATCGATATTTTTTTTAGTTTTATAAAAAAAATCAATTTTTTAAATAAGGTACCCAATTCAGGTGTCAAAAATAAGGCTCTGGAACATTGTGTTGCAGGTAGCCTAGAACAATAGTTATATACACTTTATTTAATTTTTTATTATTTAAAATGCAGTTTAAACTAATGAATTTTTTGTTAATAATTTTGTACTATATTTGATATTAACATAATCTAATTTACATATTTCGGGTAGTCATATTTTTTTACGTTCATTGAAAAAAAATGTATTGCTGTAGCTTAATTAGAATCCAAGATCTTTTTTTCTTTTTTAATCTATTACTCGACTTGATTACAAAATTAAGAAATTTAATACCTGCCGTTAGACGGATAAGAGCTTCAATTTTATTTTCAATAATAATTTATGTGATATAATTACTAACTTAAAAATATGAGTGAGTTGAAGTGAACAGAATTTTTCGAACGGATATGAACGCGATTTTATTAGATTTTTCATTTGTTATTTTTTAATAAACATTTAGTAGCACATAACTAGATTCAACCTAAATCTATATTTATAAGCTCAAAAAATGGAAGGAAATAATGATTTTACAATAATAAGTAGTCATAAACGGAAGAAAAAGCATTTCATCGATAGGAGAAAAATGGACACGTGTGCCTATTTTTTACCCAATCTATTCTAAAAATGTATTTAATAATTATTGGGATCATGGGATCGGACTATATGTAACTAAGAACATTATTATTTATAATTATAAATATTATTTTTATTGTATTTAATTTATACAAATATAATTCAATATATGAAAAAAATTATTTAATTTTTTAATAGGTGCATCAATGATATTATCTTTGTTTTAATATAATATAGATTTTTAATCCATATTTAGATCAGGTCCTGCTTCGCAATATATACCACTGGAAACAAAAATAAAATTAATGTAATTAATTTGTTAATTCAGTAATCTAGGTATTTATTAAAAAAGATTTTTACCTCGTTGAAACTTTTTCTAAATGCTTTAATTAATAGGTAACGGTATCACACAAAATCTTTGAAGCTATAAATTTGGAAGCAACAAAATAAAAAAATATTTCCGAACATGGAGCTAACTGAATATAAAAAAAACATAGTATATATTAACAAGAATGTCCAATCCAACAATGAGTTGGTTATACAATTTTACTATTTAAATATTTACAGCTATATTTATACCGAAATCCAATAAAATAAAAGTAAATGCGATTTTTCAAGATTGAACAGTGCGGTTATTCGCATATTAATGCTACGAATTATTGTACTAAAATAATAATAATAATCCGCGCGGGGTGTCCTGTCCCCGTATGTGGCGCGTCCCCGGGTGGCGGATGGGGGAATGCTCGTCACTCTAGCGTGAAGGGTAGAGGTGAAATAAAATAATCTCCGTGGACCAAACAGTACAACCAGAAGTATGAGCAAGCGAGATGAAAACATACTACCCCAAGCGGGCAACTCCAAACTAGGAGTGAATCCCGTCGTCGGTTCCGATCGGGTGAAAGCCCCGGTGGCCGGCGCTGGCCTCATGGATTTTGGGGGAGGCCACAAACCGCTTAGTTCTAACATCACGTCAGAGGCGGGGTCCTCGAAAGAAAACCCCCAACAGCAGCCGCTATCCCAGATGCTGAGTCTTCCTTCTGCAAGCAGGTTACGAAGCGGCAGTGTTACCAGCATTGGTAGCGCCATCAGCGGCATCTCTGCCTATAGCAGAGAATCTCAAGAGGAGATAGAAGTGTTCCGTAAGGAATACGAGAAGGTGGAGAAGACGCAGGAGGAGATCGACTCCACTTACGACCATCTGAAAAAAGAACTTCAGGCAATGTTGGCAGCTTGTGCAAAGCAGCCGAACATTTCCATGGTCGTCAAAACAGGGTTGAAAACCGTAGACGCTCTTGTACAAGAGCTCTACGGGAAAACGAAGAAGATGTCTTTAGCAGTCGATGATTACAAGTGCCAAGTCGAGGATTATCGAGTTGGCCACGAGAATCGTCGGCGGCCTAAGAGAAGAGGCATCATTGCTAAAGCCGTCATCGCGGCTACAGCCAAGATACAGGCTCAAAAGAGGAGTAGGGAGGGCCCTCAAAGCCCACCCGAGGCCTCTAAAACCCGTAAGAAGAAGAAACCTCGCAAGGAGGTGCCACCACCTGTAAGGACAAGGAGCAATCCAAGTCCAAGCCTGTGGTGGAAAAGAAGAAGCCGACGGTTAAGTCGGGACAGGCGCCTCTTGACAGGAGAAAGCGCCAGAAGGCGCCGGTATCCACCCTGGTGGTCACAATCGCGAGGAACCGAACGTTTGCTGAAGTTCTGGGGAAGCTCCGAAAGGAAGTGAATCCGGACGACAGTGGCGCGCAGGTTCTAAGTGTGCGGCCCACAGGGCGGGGGGACGTCCTGCTTCGGCTAGGCAAAAAAAACCGATGCGGCAGTATTCGCGGAGAAAGTGCGTACTGCTACCCAAGGAATGGGAGAAGTTCGAGTCCGAGATCGAAGGGTTACCCTTGAGATCAGAGACCTGGACGCTCTCACAACGAGGGACGAAGTGGTGGCAGCCCTAAATAAAGTGCTTACTTCTTCGCCTGAGGGCCGAGAGGTGACGCTTTTGGGCCTAAACCGCAGTCAACAGAAGACAGCCATCGTGAAGCTGGATCACGAGAGCGCTGACAAGCTGAAGTCGATGCGGCATCTCTGCGTCGGCTTCGTAAGCTGTCGCGTTCGGGATCGAGTCTTGGTCGAGAGGTGCTATCGTGCCTAGACTTCGGCCACACGAAACGGAATTGTAAGGGAGTGGACAGGTCCTCGTCGTGCTACAAGTGCGGCGAGCCTGGACACAACCTTAAGAATTGCAAGAGCGCTCCCAAATGCTTTCTTTGTCCATCAAAGGATGCTGAGGGAGTGTCTCACGTGGCGGGGTCCGGAGCCTGTGCCACCTTTAGGCGCGCGCTCGATACCGCCAGAAAGGCCGCTTCACGATAAGTGGCAGTCTCATCGAGGGAGGAAGAAGAATAAGGAACGGATGACGCATGTCACAAGAAACGCCTCCCAGCTTGAAGTAATGTGAAAAACAGTTCCGGCTGGGCAGGTGAAAGCGTTGGGTTTGGAGTTTTAGCCGGTAAGAATCCGGCACTGGCGACGAGTGCGGACCCTCGTCGTCGTCTTATGTAAGATTTCTCCAGTTTCCCACGAAAAAAAAAAAAAAAAAAAAAAAAAATAAAAATAGTCGAATATTGAATAATTGTAGCAACCTATTTTACACCAAAATCCAAACATCTGGATTGATCTCTAGATTTGGTAATAAGGTTCAACTGTTTACACATTTTCAACTATGTTTTATACCGAAATCCAATAATTTGGATTGAATACTCGTATGAGTTGGTAATAAATTATACTTTTCGATGCAAGTGTGAAACAGTTGTTTTTCGAAAGAGTGAGAATTTCATCGTCCGAGCGAAGCAAGGGTGACACTCGTAGGACTTGAAAATAATCTTTCGTACGCACATCGAACCACATTCTTTGATACGGAAGGAGTAAATGCGATTTTTAAAGAACGCACATTGCGGTTATTCGCATATAATGGTAATGCTACGAATTATTGTACTATAATAGTGTAATAATAATAATAATAAAAAAATAACGAATATTGAAATTCTAGCAACCCATTTTACACCAAAATCCAAACATCTGGATTAATTACTCATAGATTGAGTTGGTAATAAGGTTTAACTGTTTACACATTTTCAACTATTAATAATACGGAAAATAGTTTTGAATACTTTTGTAGGCCTTGAAAATATCTATCGAGTGAAAGAAAGTTTGTTAAGATCGTGGATTTAATTAATTAACAAATTAAGTTTAAAGCAAAAAATCCCCGTTTCTTGATATGTTAATAGTGTTAAATTGAAGATAGTAACCCCTATAAATAATAATGTTAAAACATCATTTTTGGCATAGATAAAAATACACTAAATTTCATATCGATATTTTTTTTAGTTTTAAAAAAAATCAATTTTTTAAATAAGGTACCCAATTCAGGTGTCAAAAATAAGGCTCTGGAACATTGTGTTGCAGGTAGCCTAGAACAATAGTTATATACACTTTATTTTAATTTTTTATTATTTAAAATGCAGTTTAAACTAATGAATTTTTGTTAATAATTTTGTACTATATTTGATATTAACATAATCTAATTTACATATTTCGGGTAGTCATATTTTTTTACGTTCATTGAAAAAAAATGTATTGCTGTAGCTTAATTAGAATCCAAGATCTTTTTTTTCTTTTTTAATCTATTACTCGACTTGATTACAAAATTAAGAAATTTAATACCTGCCGTTAGACGGATAAGAGCTTCAATTTTATTTTCAATAATAATTTATGTGATATAATTACTAACTTAAAAATATGAGTGAGTTGAAGTGAACAGAATTTTTCGAACGGATATGAACGCGATTTTATTAGATTTTTCATTTGTTATTTTTTAATAAACATTTAGTAGCATAACTAGATTCAACCTAAATCTATATTTATAAGCTCAAAAAATGGAAGGAAATAATGATTTTACAATAATAAGTAGTCATAAACGGAAGAAAAAGCATTTCATCGATAGGAGAAAAATGGACACGTGTGCCTATTTTTTACCCAATCTATTCTAAAAATGTATTTAATAATTATTGGGATCATGGGATCGGACTATATGTAACTAAGAACATTATTATTTATAATTATAAATATTATTTTTATTGTATTTAATTTATACAAATATAATTCAATATATGAAAAAAATTATTTAATTTTTTAATAGGTGCATCAATGATATTATCTTTGTTTTAATATAATATAGATTTTTAATCCATATTTAGATCAGGTCCTGCTTCGCAATATATACCACTGGAAACAAAAATAAAATTAATGTAATTAATTTGTTAATTCAGTAATCTAGGTATTTATTAAAAAAGATTTTACCTCGTTGAAACTTTTTCTAAATGCTTTAATTAATAGGTAACGGTATCACAAAATCTTGAAGCTATAAATTTGGAAGCAACAAAATAAAAAAATATTTCCGAACATGGAGCTAACTGAATATAAAAAAAACATAGTATATATTAACAAGAATGTCCAATCCAACAATGAGTTGGTTATACAATTTTACTATTTAAATATTACAGCTATATTTATACCGAAATCCAATAAATAAAAGTAAATGCGATTTTTCAAGATTGAACAGTGCGGTTATTCGCATATTAATGCTACGAATTATTGTACTAAAATAATAATAATAATCCGCGCGGGGTGTCCTGTCCCCGTATGTGGCGCGTCCCCCGGGTGGCGGATGGGGAAAGCTCGCCACGCTTGCGTGAAGGTAGAGGTGAAACAAATAGCCTCCGTGGACCAAACAGTTGAAGAAGGATGATGAGCAAGCGAATGGAATACCTATTACCCCAAGCGGGCAGCTCCAAACAAGGAGTCAATCCCGCCGTCGGTTCCGATCGGGTGAAAGCCCCGGTGGCCGGCGCTGGCCTCACGGATTTTGGGGAGGCCACCAAGCGCTCGTTCTACGAACACGTCAGAGGTGGGGCCCTCGAAAGAAAACCCCCAACAGCAGCCGTCGTTACAGATGTTGAGTGTTGCATCCGCAAACAGGTTAAGAAGCGGCAGCGTTACCAGCCTTGTAGTGCCATCAGTGGCATCTCTGCCTATAGTAAGGAATCTCAAGAGGAGATCGAAATATTCCGCAAGGAATACGAGAAGGTAGAGAAGGCGCAGGAGGACATCGACTCCACTTACGACCATCTAAAGAGCGAACTCCAGGCTATGTTGGCCGCTTGTGCAAAGCAGCCTAACATCTCCATGGTCGTCAAGACAGGGCTGAAGACCGTAGACACTCTTGTAAAGAGTTCTACGGGAAAACCAAAAAGATGTTTTCGGCAGTCGACGATTACAAGTGCCAAGTCGAGGATTATCGAGTTGGTCACGAGAATCGTCGGCGGCCTAAGAGAAGAGGCATTATAGCTAAAGCCGTCTTTACGGCTACAGCTAGAATGCAGGCTCAAAAGAGAAGTAGAGAGGGCCCCCAAGCCCCCCTGAGTCTCTAAGAGCCGCAAGAAGAAGAAGCCTCGAAGGAGGTACCACCACGTGGCACGGACAAGGAGCAATCCACGTCCGCGTCAGTGGCGGGGAAAAAGCCGACAGTCAAGTCGGGACAGGCGCCTCTTGATAGGAGAAAGCGCCAGATGGCGCCGTATCCACCCTGGTGGTAACTGTCGCGAGGGACCGTACGTTCGCTGAAGTCTGGGGAAGCTCCGAAAGGAAGTCAACCCGGACGACCAGCGGCGCCCAGGTTCTGAGCGTACGGCCAACAGGGCGGGGAGATGTCCTGCTCCGGCTGGGCAAGAAGACGGACGCAACAGCATTCGATGAGAAGTCCGTACGGCTACTAAAGGGATGGGAGAAGTTAGGATCCGAGATCGAAGGGTGACCTGGAGATCAGAGACATGGACGCTCTCACAACGAGGGACGAAGTGGTAGCGGCCCTAGATAAAGTTCTCGCGTCTCCGCCTGAGAGCCGAGAGGTGAAGCTTTTGGGTCCCAACCGCAATCAACAGAAGACAAGCCATCGTGAAGCTGGATCACGAGAGCGCTGACAGGCTGAAGTCGATGCGGCATCTCTGCGTCGGCTTCGTAAGCTGTCGCGTTCGGGATCGAGTCTTGGTCGCGAGGTGCTATCGGTGCCTAGACTTCGGCTACACGAAACGGAATTCTAAGGGAGTGGACAGGTCCTCGTCGTGCTACAAGTGCGGCGAGCCTGGACACAACCTTAAGAATTGCAAGAGCGCTCCAAATGCTTTCTTTGTTATCAAAGGATGCTGAGGGAGTGTCTCACGTGGCGGGGTCCGGAGCCTGTGCCACCTTTAGGCGCGCGCTCGATACCGCCCGAAAGGCCGCTTCACGATAAGTGGCAGTCTCAACGTGGGAGGATAAGAAATAAGGAACGGATTGACGCATGTCACAAGACACGCCTCCCAGCTTGAAGTAATGTGAAAAACAGTTCCGGGCTGGGCAGGTGAAAGCGTTTGGGTTTGGAGTTTTAGCCGGTAAGAATCCGGCACTGGCGACGAGTGCGGACCCTCGTCGTCGTCTTATTAAGATTTCTCCAGTTTCCACACGAAAAAAAAAAAAAAAAAAAAAAAAAAATAAAATTAGTCGAATATTGAATAATTGTAGCAACCTATTTTACAACCAAAATCCAACATCTGGATTGATTACTCATAGATTGAGTTGGTAATAAGGTTCAACTGTTTACACATTTTCAACTATGTTTTATACCGAAATCCAATAATTTGGATTGAATACTCGTATGAGTTGGTAATAATATTATACTTTTCGATGCAAGTGTGAAACAGTTGTTTTTCGAAAGAGTGAGAATTTCATCGTCCGAGCGAAGCCAAGGGTGACACTCGTAGGACTTGAAAATAATCTTTCGTACGCGCATCGAACCACATTCTTTGATACGGAAGGAGTAAACTGCGATTTTTAAAGAACGCACATTGCGGTTATTCGCATATAATGGTAATGCTACGATTATTGTACTATAATAGTGTAATAATAATAATATAATAAAAATATCGAATAGTGAATAATCTAGCAACCCATTTTACACCAAAATCCAAACATCTGGATTAATTACTCATGATTTGAGTTGGTATAAGGTTTAACTGTTTACACATTTTCAACTATGTTTATACCGAATCCAATAATTTGGATTGAATACTCGATGAGTTGGTAATAATATTATACTTATCGATGCAAGTATGAAACAGGTTGTTTTTCGAACGAGTGAGAAGTTTTATCCTCCGAGCGAAGCTAGGGTGAACTCGTAGGCAGCGTTACCAGCCTTGGTAGTGCCATCAGTGGCATCTCTGCCTATAGTAAGGAATCTCAAGAGGAGATCGAAATATTCCGCAAGGAATACGAGAAGGTAGAGAAGGCGGCGCAGGAGGACATCGACTCCACTTACGACCATCTAAAGAGCGAACTCCAGGCTATGTTGGCCGCTTGTGCAAAGCAGCCTAACATCTCCATGGTCGTCAGACAGGGCTGAAGACCGTAGACACTCTTGTACAAGAGTTCTACGGGAAAACCAAAAAGATGTTTTCGGCAGTCGACGATTACAAGTGCCAAGTCGAGGATTATCGAGTTGGTCACGAGAATCGTCGGCGGCCTAAGAGAAGAGGCATAATAGCTAAAGCCGTCTTTACGGCTACAGCTAGAATGCAGGCTCAAAAGAGAAGAGAGGGCCCCCAAAGCCCCCCCGAGGTCTCTAAGAGCCGCAAGAAGAAGAAGCCACGGAAGGAGGTACCACCACGTGGCACGGACAAGGAGACTTACGAAGTGAACAAATATCGCGTATTTAGTTGAGGATATCGATTGCCTTCAAATAAGATATTCGTTCGAATTTAATGTCGCTCGATGAAGACTATCAAACAACAAATAAATTAATTCCATCAAATTTTATGCAAATCCAATGTTGGCTATTTTCATGACCTCCAATTATTTGTAAGTGGGCTTTACCATTGTATCCAATAATTCATTTGGTAGCAAATGCAAGTATTGAAAATAAATTGTGAATGTATTTCAAAGTCAGGTGTAGTATCTTTTACTATTTGTAAAAAGTACTGAATGGTGTCATCAGTAAGCATTTCATCGACTGATTCAACATTTTTAATAATAAGTTCATATTAATATGTCATACAGAACCCTTAAAATTTGACCATTTTCACTAATTACACGTTCGTACTCCCGAACGTTCTTTGAAATAACAGGTTCGCTTTCCTCATCCGAACTAGTTTGTAGTAATTTTACTTTTTTTGTGTTTCTAGTAGTATTACTTGTAGCTTTCTGTTCATTTCTTTTTTTCTGTGCTGCAAGTATGTACTCAGGTTCGCGAATTGGCATATTCCGGTTAAAGCGACTGTCTAAAATTTCTGGTAACAAGGAATCAAAATAAAATGCTTTTAATTGTGCAGCCATTTTCTCTTTCCAGAAGTCATCGTCGCGTTCAACTCGAATATGTTTTATACCTTTATTTGTACAAAATGCAAATATACAATATTTTCTTCTTGTTATATGCAGCTGTCCTTGTACCTGATAATAATAAACATGATTCGTATTCATTTTAGAAAGGTCTTGTTTTGCAAAAATGTTTCGAAGACGAGAAATTTGTTTTAGAGCCTGATTCGGTGTCAAATTGTGAGCAGTTATAGGATTTTTTATTTCTACAATACCGTCATCACATATGTATCCATCGCAAGAGGCTGCTAAGTATTCTTCATCCTCGTCAATCTGAAGACCAGCAAGTTCTATTTCGACATTTAATATTTTAGCTAATTTCTTTCGAGATATATCCTCGTTTTCTTTACCATATACTAGACTAGGTAATTTTAATACTGGTGGATACAATATACTTTGGACAAGTTTAGCACATGAAGTAGTTTCTCTTTTACGACAAATTTTTCCAAAATTTGAAGCGGTTAATAAAAGACTTCTTTTTTGATGCCATACATTATTATCACTTTGCTTAATAGTAGCTCGTTCTATTGTATGTCTGTTGCCTTGATCTTCTTTTAGTTTTTTAAAATGCTCCAATTTTAAAGTAGAATATACATCTGGAGATACATCAGGTCGGTTAACAGACTCACCGTAATCAGCTTCCCCGTCTGGGGCATACCTTTTGCGTTTTCGACCTTTTATACGTCTCATATTTCTCTTTTCATTAATTTTTTTTTTCATGAACTTTTCCACAGAAACCACAACATCAGGAGGATTATAATTGCGAACTTCATACAGGCTTGATATAGCGGACTGCGTATTATACTGTACAACCGCTGCTTGTACTCGAGTATAATAGGAATCTCTCATTCCAAAATTTATTCGCTTTCCTCCCGTAACCTTAGCAATGATTGCATTAAAGGATTCAGCATAATTATTCGTTACCAAATGTAGAAAACTATTCACGTGGCAACTTGCATCTAACACAAATTGTTTTATTGAATTATAAAACCCGGCACTTTTTAAGAGTGGAACATAATTCTTACTTGGTTTTTATCGCACGGTACTTTATATTTAAAACAATGTTTATGGTTTCCAAATACATGGTCCAGTGAATTAACAATTTGTTTTTGAAATTCTTGAATATTTCTTTGTGAATTCGTTTTATTTTTTTCTATCTTGATTAAATTCATTATGTGTTGACGAATCTTAAATGCACTTCTCTTAATATATTTTCGAAGTGGAAGTGTGGAACCTTTGGCTAGTGAATGCATCATTCTCCCTCTTGACGCATCTACAATTTTATTACACATATTTCGTAATAAATGATTGGTGCATTCAATTTTTTCAACGCGTACACCAAAATCTTTATATGGATTATTATCCAAAATAGATTTGTAAACACTACTGTCTCCATCACCTATTACAGTTTTGTATATTAGCTGTCGCTTTTCAACGCTTTCGGAAAATCCTTGTAAAACTATATCTTTCTCCATTCCACTGGAATTTTGGTCAGCGACCATAATTTTTTAAACATACGTGTTTTCTTCGATTTTCGTTTAACATTTTATCTCAGTCACAAATTGAACAAAATTTGTTTCTAACACCAACATACAAGACTTTTCTTGTTCGGTATCCAATTATAACTGCACATCCAGAGAGAGAATCAAATTTTCCGCTTTTATAACTTCGCTTCAACCAGGATCCATCAGTTATAACAGTAATATATGGAATTCCATCAATAACATGTCCATCTTTTATTGCAAGCTCTCTCTCTCTTCTTTAGCAGCTTCTTCCATTGCTTTATCAGCAGCTAACTCAAAGCTCGAAAGTAGAGCTAGTCTATGTTTCCTGTAAGATACGTCGTTCAAATACGGGATAGACATCGCTGCTAATTGTTGTTTTAGCTCTAAAAAACCAATTCCAGATGTAATAGTTCCTATTACTAAAGCTTATTTAGTGACATGTTTTTACTAATCATGTTCAGTTAAACTAATCCACTTAAAATAAGCACAAATTTTGCACTTAAACATAATCTTTGTGCATAATCCATAATCACGATTACCTGTACTACAAATATCGCGAAAAGAACACTGTTCTTTAGTACCATGTTCATCGAACATTAATTTTATTTCATCATAGAAGTATAATGGATCTGCTATTCTTAATCCTGAAATTTTTGAATTGCCTTCAATTGGAAGATCACTAATTCCATTAGTTAAATCTACGTTACATTCAGAATTACAGTCAGGTAGTGGCCCATCACCTACGGATGAACTCTCTACATCTAGGGCTACTTCCAATGCACTATTTACAGCAGAATCAGTCAGTAAACTTATGCTTTTAGTCACATTCTCCTCGTGCTCATCCTGCGTATTACTAATTTCCGGAAAAGAACCAGCATTTAAACCATCCGAATCACTTTGATGATCAAAAACGGGTGACTTTTCCTAGAAAAAAATTAAAAACATCAATAAAACAAGAACGTAATTATTCTTATCACATAAACCACAGAAATCAATAACGTTTCTACACACATTACATGTCACCAACTTGGTTGACTAAGTTAATTGGGTTCAAAAAACTACATTATTTGTCACCAATAAAACGAAGGTAATATTCAACATTACAATATAAATATAAATATAGGTGGTTCATTCTGAAATCGAAGATGAAAAAAATTAATATTGCTAGTAGACTTTTTTAACAGCTGACCGGAGATTACATTGAAACTCAGCAAAGTGTAGATGCTTTCTACACTCCAAAGTAACTGCATGACTATTGATATTTCGGGCATTTTTCCCAGATATTTGACCAAAAGTGGTCTTAATGGTTTAGACCCACTCTGGAAATTTGTAGGCTGTTTCTGACTATAAAAAGACAAGTTTTAGACACTATTTGGTTTTCAGAGTCCGGAGCAGAATTGCTGATTTTCAATATTTAAAGTTAAAATGGCTTTCAAGAGTATGATATCATTTACTGATATGACTTTAAAAGTATTTTTAATGAAAAATTCAGATAATTTTACAACAAAAGTCATAATTATATTTTTAATAAAAATGCATCCAATGGGACCTACAAATAAATGAAAATGAGCATATAATTCAAAAAGTGCTAAAATATCAATTATGACTCTCTGTAACTTAAAATAACGGCCCGAAAAAATATGAGGAAATTCAGGGGAATTTCTGGACACATCAAAAACATATTCGCACAATTACAGCAATATTAATTTTTTCATCTTCGACTTCAGAGAAAACCACCAAATATATTTATCAATGTATTTAAATAAATATTTACAATTAAAAGTAACTTGTAAATAACCCAGGTTAGGCAAAAAAATGTTGAGTCCACACTAACGACTAATCAGATTCGCGAAAGTTTCGGATTTTATAAACATAATTTTAGTAATCTTATACATTTGAGACATCGAAGCTGCGCGCGAACGTACCACGATGTCCACGGCATTGACATTCACTATATTTCAATTGATAGTCCAAATAATTTTTCGGGAATAATCGCACAGCCACAGTAGCATTCGCTCATACTTATCTTCGACTTTATTTTATTCATTAAAAAAATATATATTTTAAACATTTTTATTATTTATTTATTTATTTATTTAATTATTATAATTAAAACTGGTTGTATATCATCCGAGGATGTAGTAAAAGTATCTAATTACATCTCGAAGTAACATTTTACAAAAAAACGATAATAATTTGAATTAATTAAGGTTTTACTGCACATGGTGGTACGTCCGAGACATCGAAGCTGCGCGCGAACGTACCACGGATGTCCACGGCATTGACATTCACTATATTTCAATTCATATTCCAAATAATTTTTCGGGAATAGTCGCACTGCCACAGTAGCATTCGCTTATACTTATCTTCGACTTTATTTTATTCATTAAGAAAATATATATTTTAAACAATTATATTATTTATTTATTTATTTATTTAATTATTTATAATTAAAACTGTTTGTAAATCATCCGAGACTGTAGTAAAAGTATCTAATTACATCTCGAAGTAACATTTTACAAAAACGACTAATAATTTTGAATTAATTAAGGTTTTACTGCACATGGTGGTACGTCCGAGACATCGAAGCTGCGCGCGAACGTACCACGATGTCCACGGCATTGACATTCGCTATATTTCAATTGAAATTCCAAATGATTTTTCGGGAATAGTGGCACTGCCACAGTAGCGTTCGCTCATACTTATCTTCGACTTTATTTTATTCATTAAAAAAATATATATTTTAAACAATTATATTATTTATTTATTTATTTATTTATTTATTAATGATAATTAAAACTGTTTGTAAATCATCCGAGGATGTAGTAAAAGTATCTAATTACATCTCGAAGTAACATTTTACAAAAAAGACTAATAATTTGAAATTAATTAAGGTTTTACTGCACATGGTGGTACGTCCGAGACATCGAAGCTGCGCGCGAACGTACCACTGATGTCCACGGCATTGACATTCACTATATTTCAATTGATATTCCAAATAATTTTTCGGGAATAGTCGCACTGCCACAGTAGCATTCGCTCATACTTATCTTCGACTTTATTTTATTCATTAAAAAAATATATATTTTAAACAATTATATTATTTATTTATTATTTATTTAATTATTTATAATTAAAACTGTTTGTAAATCATCCGAGACTGTAGTAAAAAGTATCTAATTACATCTCGAAGTAACATTTTACAAAAACGACTAATAATTTTGAATTAATTAAGGTTTTACTGCACATGGTGGTACGTCCGAGACATCGAAGCTGCGCGCGAACGTACCACGATGTCCACGGCATTGACATTCACTATATTTCAATTGATAGTCCAAATAATTTTTTGGGAATAATCGCACAGCCACAGTAGCATTCGCTCATACTTATCTTCGACTTTATTTTATTCATTAAAAAAATATATATTTTAAACAATTATATTATTTATTTATTTATTTATTTAATTATTTATAATTAAAACTGTTTGTAAATCATCCGAGACTGTAGTAAAAGTATCTAATTACATCTCGAAGTAACATTTACAAAAAAAAACTAATAATTTTAAATTAATTAAGGTTTTACTGCACATGGTGGTACGTCCGAGACATCGAAGCTGCGCGCGAACGTACCACGATGTCCACGGCATTGACATTCACTATATTTCAATGATATTCCAAATAATTTTTCGGGAATAGTCGCACTGCCACAGTAGCATTCGCTCATACTTATCTTCGACTTTATTTTATTCATTAAAAAAATATATATTTTAAACAATATATTATTTATTTATTTATTTATTTAATTATTTATAATTAAAACTGTTTGTAAATCATCCGAGACTGTAGTAAAAGTATCTAATTACATCTCGAAGTAACATTTTACAAAAACGACTAATAATTTGAATTAATTAAGGTTTACTGCACATGGTGGTACGTCCGAGACATCGAAGCTGCGCGCGAACGTACCACGATGTCCACGGCATTGACATTCACTATATTTCAATTGATATTCCAAATAATTTTTCGGGAATAGTCGCACTGCCACAGTAGCATTCGCTCATACTTATCTTCGACTTTATTTTATTCATTAAAAAAATATATATTTTAAACAATTATATTATTTATTTATTTATTTATTTAATTATTTATAATTAAAACTGTTTGTAAATCATCCGAGACTGTAGTAAAAGTATCTAATTACATCTCGAAGTAACATTTTACAAAACGACTAATAATTTTGAATTAATTAAGGTTTTACTGCACATGGTGGTACGTCCGAGACATCGAAGCTGCGCGCGAACGTACCACGATGTCCACGGCATTGACATTCACTATATTTCAATTCATATTCCAAATAATTTTTCGGGAATAGTCGCACTGCCACAGTAGCATTCGCTTCATACTTATCTTCGACTTTATTTTATTCATTAAGAAAATATATATTTTAAACAATTATATTATTTATTTATTTATTTAATTATTTATAATTAAAACCGGTTGTAAATCATCCGAGACTGTAGTAAAAGTATCTAATTACATCTCGAAGTAACATTTTACAAAACGACTAATATTTTGAATTAATTAAGGTTTTACTGCACATGGTGGTACGTCCGAGACATCGAAGCTGCGCGCGAACGTACCACGAGTGTCCACGGCATTGACATTCACTATATTTCAATTGATATTCCAAATAATTTTTCGGGAATAGTCGCACTGCCACAGTAGCATTCGCTCATACTTATCTTCGACTTTATTTTATTCATTAAAAAAATATATATTTTAAACAATTATATTATTTATTTATTTATTTATTTATTATTTATAATTAAAACCGGTTGTAAATCATCCGAGACTGTAGTAAAAGTATCTAATTACATCTCGAAGTAACCATTTTACAAAAAAAGACTAATAATTTGAATTAATTAAGGTTTTACTGCACATGGTGGTACGTCCGAGACATCGAAGCTGCGCGCGAACGTACCACGGTGTCCACGCATTGACATTCACTATATTTCAATTGATAGTCCAAATAATTTTTCGGGAATAGTCGCACTGCCACAGTAGCATTCGCTCATACTTATCTTCGACTTTATTTTATTCATTAAAAAAATATATATTTTAAACAATTATATTATTTATTTATTTATTTATTTAATTATTTATAATTAAAACTGTTTGTAAATCATCCGAGACTGTAGTAAAAGTATCTAATTACATCTCGAAGTACCATTTTACAAAAAAAACTAATAATTTTAAATTAATTAAGGTTTTACTGCACATGGTGGTACGTCCGAGACATCGAAGCTGCGCGCGAACGTACCACGATGTCCACGGCATTGACATTCACTATATTTCAATTGATAGTCCAAATAATTTTTCGGGAATAAGTCGCACATGCCACAGTAGCATTCGCTCATACTTATCTTCGACTTTATTTTATTCATTAAAAAATATATATTTTAAACATTATATTATTTATTTATTATTTATTTAATTATTTATAATTAAAACTGGTTGTAAATCATCCGAGACTGTAGTAAAAGTATCTAATTACATCTCGAAGTAACATTTTACAAAACGACTAATAATTTTGAATTAATTAAGGTTTTACTGCACATGGTGGTACGTCCGAGACATCGAAGCTGCGCGCGAACGTACCACGGATGTCCACGGCATTGACATTCACTATATTCAATTCATATTCCAAATAATTTTTTCGGGAATAGTCGCACTGCCATCAGTAGCATTCGCTTATACTTATCTTCGACTTTATTTTATTCATTAAGAAAATATATATTTTAAACAATTATATTATTTATTTATTTATTTAATTATTTATAATTAAAACTGTTTGTAAATCATCCGAGACTGTAGTAAAAGTATCTAATTACATCTCGAAGTAACATTTTACAAAAACGACTAATAATTTTGAAATTAATTAAGGTTTTACTGCACATGGTGGTACGTCCGAGACATCGAAGCTGCGCGCGAACGTACCACGATGTCCACGGCATTGACATTCACTATATTTCAATTGATATTCCAAATAATTTTTCGGGAATAGTCGCACTGCCACAGTAGCAGTTCGCTCATACTTATCTTCGACTTTATTTTATTCATTAAAAAATATATATTTTAAACAATTATATTATTTATTTATTTATTTATTTAATTAATTTATAATTAAAACTGTTTGTAAATCATCCGAGACTGTAGTAAAAGTATCTAATTACATCTCGAAGTAACATTTTACAAAAACGACTAATAATTTTGAAATTAATTAAGGTTTTACTGCACATGGTGGTACGTCCGAGACATCGAAGCTGCGCGCGAACGTACCACGATGTCCACGGCATTGACATTCACTATATTTCAATTGATATTCCAAATAATTTTTCGGGAATAGTCGCACTGCCACAGTAGCATTCGCTTCATACTTATCTTCGACTTTATTTTATTCATTAAAAAAATATATATTTTAAACAATTATATTATTTATTTATTTATTTATTTAATTATTTATAATTAAAACTGTTTGTAAATCATCCGAGACTGTAGTAAAAGTATCTAATTACATCTCGAAGTAACATTTTACAAAACGACTAATAATTTTGAATTAATTAAGGTTTTACTGCACATGGTGGTACGTCCGAGACATCGAAGCTGCGCGCGAACGTACCACGATGTCCACGGCATTGACATTCACTATATTTCAATTCATATTCCAAATAATTTTTCGGGAATAGTCGCACTGCCACAGTAGCATTCGCTCATACTTATCTTCGACTTTATTTTATTCATTAAAAAAATATATATTTTAAACAATTATATTATTTATTTATTTATTTAATTATTTATAATTAAAACTGTTTGTAAATCATCCGAGACTGTAGTAAAAGTATCTAATTACATCTCGAAGTACCATTTTACAAAAAAGACTAATAATTTTAATTAATTAAGGTTTTACTGCACATGGTGGTACGTCCGAGACATCGAAGCTGCGCGCGAACGTACCACGGTGTCCACGGCATTGACATTCACTATATTTCAATTGATATTCCAAATAATTTTTCGGGAATAGTCGCACTGCCACAGTAGCATTCGCTTATACTTATCTTCGACTTTATTTTATTCATTAAGAAAATATATATTTTAAACAATTATTATTTATTTATTTATTTATTTAATTATTTATAATTAAAACTGTTTGTAAATCATCCGAGACTGTAGTAAAAGTATCTAATTACATCTCGAAGTAACATTTTACAAAACGACTAATAATTTTGAATTAATTAAGGTTTTACTGCACATGGTGGTACGTCCGAGACATCGAAGCTGCGCGCGAACGTACCACGATGTCCACGGCATTGACATTCACTATATTTCAATTCATATTCCAAATAATTTTTCGGGAATAGTCGCACTGCCACAGTAGCATTCGCTTATACTTATCTTCGACTTTATTTTATTCATTAAGAAAATATATATTTTAAACAATTATATTATTTATTTATTTATTTATTAATTATTTATAATTAAAACTGTTTGTAATCATCCGAGACTGTAGTAAAAGTATCTAATTACATCTCGAAGTAACATTTTACAAAAACGACTAATAATTTTGAAATTAATTAAGGTTTTACTGCACATGGTGGTACGTCCGAGACATCGAAGCTGCGCGCGAACGTACCACGATGTCCACGGCATTGACATTCACTATATTTCAATTGATATTCCAAATAATTTTTCGGGAATAGTCGCACTAGCCACAGTAGCATTCGCTCATACTTATCTTCGACTTTATTTTATTCATTAAAAAAATATATATTTTAAACAATTATATTATTTATTTATTTATTTATTTAATTATTTATAATTAAAACTGTTTGTAAATCATCCGAGACTGTAGTAAAAGTATCTAATTACATCTCGAAGTAACATTTTACAAAACAACTAATAATTTTGAATTAATTAAGGTTTTACTGCACATGGTGGTACGTCCGAGACATCGAAGCTGCGCGCGAACGTACCACGATGTCCACGGCATTGACATTCACTATATTTCAATGATATTCCAAATAATTTTTTCGGGAATAGTCGCACAGCCACAGTAGCATTCGCTCATACTTATCTTCGACTTTATTTTATTCATTAAAAAATATATATTTTAAACAATTATATTATTTATTTATTTATTTATTTAATTATTTATAATTAAAACTGTTTGTAAATCATCCGAGACTGTAGTAAAAGTATCTAATTACATCTCGAAGTAACATTTTACAAAACGACTAATAATTTTTAATTAATTAAGGTTTTACTGCACATGGTGGTACGTCCGAGACATCGAAGCTGCGCGCGAACGTACCACGATGTCCACGGCATTGACATTCACTATATTTCAATTCATATTCCAAATAATTTTTCGGGAATAGTCGCACTGCCACAGTAGCATTCGCTTATACTTATCTTCGACTTTATTTTATTCATTAAAAAAATATATTTTAAACAATTATATTATTTATTTATTTATTTATTTATTATTTATAATTAAAACTGGTTGTATATCATCCGAGGCTGTAGTAAAAGTATCTAATTACATCTCGAAGTAACATTTTACAAAAAAACTAATAATTTTAAATTAATTAAGGTTTTACTGCACATGGTGGTACGTCCGAGACATCGAAGCTGCGCGCGAACGTACCACGATGTCCACGGCATTGACATTCACTATATTTCAATTGATATTCCAAATAATTTTTCGGGAATAGTCGCACTGCCACAGTAGCATTCGCTATACTTATCTTCGACTTATTTTATTCATTAAAAAATATATATTTTAAACAATTATATTATTTATTTTTTATTTATTTAATTATTATAATTACCTGGTGGAATCAACAAAAATTTTGTAGCCATTTACTGAGTAGCGTCTCATGTCAATCTATAAACTAACTAGGACGCTTGGTCATCGTGTACAAGAATGAACGCTTTTTCGAACCTTTCCTGCCCATTTCATAGTTTTCATTCCAATTATAAACCTTTTCTGACCATCCAAAATGCTTTTGGAATTTAAGTAGACTAAGAAAAATTGGCCATTTAGCTAGGTATAATAGCCATGAACAAGCTCCTAAAATGATTTGGCTCAATTTGAGACAAAAATGATAAACGTCGAAATATCTTTAAAAGTACTATTTATATAGCGTAAATAAGCGTCTGTATCTATTACAAATGGTAAACCGATCAAATTTCACAACACGCTTTAAGTTTTGTTTACAGGATTACCCGAAAAGTTGTTTCATATTTGATGAAGGTTATGTCCATCTAAGAAATGGTCAAGAAAGGTGTGAAAAAGCGTTTCATTTTGAGATAGAACCTGACCAGTTTCACTGGCCATTTCTTAGTTTTAAGCCCATTTTCATATTTAAAATTCTACTAGGTAAAACCGGTTGTAATCATCCGAGACTGTAGTAAAGTATCTAATTACATCTCGAAGTAACATTTTACAAAACGACTAATAATTTTGAATTAATTAAGGTTTTACTGCACATGGTGGTACGTCCGAGACATCGAAGCTGCGCGCGAACGTACCCACGATGTCCACGGCATTGACATTCACTATATTTCAATTGATATTCCAAATAATTTTTCGGGAATAGTCGCACTGCCACAGTAGCATTCGCTCATACTTATCTTCGACTTTATTTTATTCATTAAAAAATATATATTTTAAACAATTATATTATTTATTTATTTATTTATTTAATTATTTATAATTAAAACTGTTTGTAAATCATCCGAGACTGTAGTAAAAGTATCTAATTACATCTCGAAGTAACATTTTACAAAACGACTAATAATTTTAAATTAATTAAGGTTTTACTGCACATGGTGGTACGTCCGAGACATCGAAGCTGCGCGCGAACGTACCACGATGTCCACGGCATTGACATTCACTATATTTCAATTGATATTCCAAATAATTTTTCGGGAATAGTCGCACTGCCACAGTAGCATTCGCTCATACTTATCTTCGACTTTATTTTATTCATTAAAAAATATATATTTTAAACAATATATTATTTATTTATTTATTTATTTAATTATTTATAATTAAAACTGTTTGTAAATCATCCGAGACTGTAGTAAAAGTATCTAATTACATCTCGAAGTAACATTTTACAAAAACGACTAATAATTTTAATTAATTAAGGTTTTACTGCACATGGTGGTACGTCCGAGACATCGAAGCTGCGCGCGAACGTACCCACGATGTCCACGGCATTGACATTCACTATATTTCAATTGATATTCCAAATAATTTTTTCGGGAATAGTCGCACTGCCTCAGTAGCATTCGCTCATACTTATCTTCGACTTTATTTTATTCATTAAAAAATATATATTTTAAACAATTATATTATTTATTTATTTATTTATTTAATTATTTATAATTAAAACTGTTTGTATATCATCCGAGACTGTAGAAAAGTATCTAATTACATCTCGAAGTACCATTTTACAAAAAAAACTAATAATTTTAAATTAATTAAGGTTTTACTGCACATGGTGGTACGTCCGAGACATCGAAGCTGCGCGCGAACGTACCACGATGTCCACGGCATTGACATTCACTATATTTCAATTGATAGTCCAAATAATTTTTTGGGAATAGTGGCACTGCCACAGTAGCGTTCGCTCATACTTATCTTCGACTTTATTTTATTCATTAAAAAATTATATATTTTAATCAATTATATTATTTATTTATTTATTTAATTATTTATAATTAAAACTGTTTGTAATCATCCGAGACTGAGTAAAAGTATCTAATTACATCTCGAAGTACCATTTTACAAAAAAACTAATAATTTTAAATTAATTAAGGTTTTACTGCACATGGTGGTACGTCCGAGACATCGAAGCTGCGCGCGAACGTACCACGGTGTCCACGGCATTGACATTCACTATATTTCAATTCATATTCCAAATAATTTTTCGGGAATAGTCGCACTGCCACAGTAGCATTCGCTTATACTTATCTTCGACTTTATTTTATTCATTAAGAAAATATATATTTTAAACAATTATATTATTTATTTATTTATTTATTTAATTATTTATAATTAAAACTGTTTGTAAATCATCCGAGACTGTAGTAAAAGTATCTAATTACATCTCGAAGTAACATTTTACAAAACGACTAATAATTTTGAATTAATTAAGGTTTTACTGCACATGGTGGTACGTCCGAGACATCGAAGCTGCGCGCGAACGTACCACGATGTCCACGGCATTGACATTCACTATATTTCAATTCATATTCCAAATAATTTTTCGGGAATAGTCGCACTGCCACAGTAGCTTTCGCTCATACTTATCTTCGACTTTATTTTATTCATTAAAAAATATATATTTTAAACAATTATATTATTTATTTATTTATTTATTAATTATTTATAATTAAAACTGTTTGTAAATCATCCGAGACTGTAGTAAAAGTATCTAATTACATCTCGAAGTAACATTTTACAAACGACTAATAATTTTGAATTAATTAAGGTTTTACTGCACATGGTGGTACGTCCGAGACATCGAAGCTGCGCGCGAACGTACCACGATGTCCACGGCATTGACATTCACTATATTTCAATGATATTCCAAATAATTTTTCGGGAATAGTCGCACTGCCACAGTAGCATTCGCTCATACTTATCTTCGACTTTATTTTATTCATTAAAAAATATATATTTTAAACAATTATATTATTTATTTATTTATTTATTTAATTATTTATAATTAAAACTGTTTGTAAATCATCCGAGACTGTAGTAAAAGTATCTAATTACATCTCGAAGTAACATTTTACAAACGACTAATAATTTTGAATTAATTAAGGTTTTACTGCACATGGTGGTACGTCCGAGACATCGAAGCTGCGCGCGAACGTACCACGATGTCCACGGCATTGACATTCACTATATTTCAATTCATATTCCAAATAATTTTTCGGGAATAGTCGCACTGCCACAGTAGCATTCGCTTATACTTATCTTCGACTTTATTTTATTCATTAAGAAAATATATATTTTAAACAATTATATTATTTATTTATTTATTTATTTAATTATTTATAATTAAAACTGGTTGTATATCATCCGAGACTGTAGTAAAAGTATCTAATTACATCTCGAAGTAACATTTTACAAAAAAAACTAATAATTTTAAATTAACTAAGGTTTTACTGCACATGGTGGTACGTCCGAGACATCGAAGCTGCGCGCGAACGTACCACGATGTCCACGGCATTGACATTCACTATATTTCAATTGATAGTCCAAATAATTTTTTGGGAATAATCGCACAGCCACAGTAGCATTCGCTCATACTTATCTTCGACTTTATTTTATTCATTAAAAATATATATATTTTAAACAATTATATTTATTTATTTATTTATTTAATTATTTATAATTAAAACTGTTTGTAAATCATCCGAGACTGTAGTAAAAGTATCTAATTACATCTCGAAGTAACATTTTACAAAACGACTAATAATTTTGAATTAATTAAGGTTTTACTGCACATGGTGGTACGTCCGAGACATCGAAGCTGCGCGCGAACGTACCACGGTGTCCACGGCATTGACATTCACTATATTTCAATTCATATTCCAAATAATTTTTCGGGAATAGTCGCACTGCCACAGTAGCATTCGCTTATACTTATCTTCGACTTTATTTTATTCATTAAGAAAATATATATTTTAAACAATTATATTATTTATTTATTTATTTATTTAATTATTTATAATTAAAACTGGTTGTATATCATCCGAGGCTGTAGTAAAAGTATCTAATTACATCTCGAAGTAACATTTTACAAAACGACTAATAATTTTGAATTAATTAAGGTTTTACTGCACATGGTGGTACGTCCGAGACATCGAAGCTGCGCGCGAACGTACCACGATGTCCACGGCATTGACATTCGCTATATTTCAATTGATATTCCAAATGATTTTTCGGGAATAATCGCACTGCCACAGTAGCATTCGCTCATACTTATCTTCGACTTTATTTTATTCATTAAAAAAATATATATTTTAAACAATTATATTATTTATTTATTTATTTATTTAATTATTTATAATTAAAACTGTTTGTAAATCATCCGAGACTGTAGTAAAAGTATCTAATTACATCTCGAAGTAACATTTTACAAAACGACTAATAATTTTGAATTAATTAAGGTTTTACTGCACATGGTGGTACGTCCGAGACATCGAAGCTGCGCGCGAACGTACCACGATGTCCACGGCATTGACATTCGCTATATTTCAATTGAAATTCCAAATGATTTTTCGGGAATAGTGGCACTGCCACAGTAGCGTTCGCTCATACTTATCTTCGACTTTATTTTATTCATTAAAAAAATATATATTTTAAACAATTATATTATTTATTTATTTATTTATTTAATTATTTATAATTAAAACTGTTTGTAAATCATCCGAGACTGTAGTAAAAGTATCTAATTACATCTCGAAGTATGACGTTGATTTAATTAATTATTAATAATTAATTTTTTATTATTAATTATTATTTGCTGAAAACTTAAATTCATAATTAACTATTAATTAGTAGTTGTTCATAAATAGGTATATTAATTTTGTTGCATTTCCAGCTTGCGGGGTATGTTGAGTCATGTATTCTATTGTAATTGGAGGCCTGCGATGGCTCGGTCGATAGGGCGTCGGGCTTATAATCTGGAGATCCCAGGTTTGATTCCTCGCCCGGCTGACTGATACAAGCACCACTTGGGAATGTATTTGTAACTAGTGCTTTTTGACAAACACATCGCATGACCTCCGTAGTTGGTTAGCACCGATAAGGGACCATAAAAAGAGCGACCTTAAATAATAATAAAAATAAAAAAAATTCTATTGTAATTCATCGAGATCATCAAAGTTAGTTATAATCTTGCAAATTTTTGTATAAAAAAAGTAGAGGAGTCGATTCTAGGAAAAAAATATCAATAATTAGCGAAAATATGAGATTACCGACAGTCTCTTTTGAATATCTCAAAATGGGGTCTTTTAAAATGATTCAAATTAATAAGTTAATCTTAATATAATACAATAAGTGTGTCGAGAGATTATTTTTATCCGGAGCGAATATTAAGGGTGGCTGCGAGGGGTGAAATCGACCAAAAATAGAGAAAATCCCATATTTTCCGGGGGCTTGAAATCGACCAAAAATAGTCGATTTCACCCCTCGCAGCCACCCTTAATATTCGTTCCAGATAAGAAATATCACTTGGCAACCTTATTGTGTTTTAATAAGATTAACTTATCAACTTGAATCATCGTAGAAGACACCTTTTTGAGATATAAAAAAAAACGCCGAAAAAACGGGATTTTCTCTATTTTTGGTCGATTTCACCCCTCGCAGCCACCCTTAATATTCGCTCCGGATAAGAAAAATCTCTGGACACTCTTATTGTGTTATATTATGCTTACCTTATTAATTTACGCCATTATAAAAGACGCCTTTTTGAGATATAATAGTAAACGCCGAAAAAAAACGGGATTTTCTCTATTTTTCTCTACCTGATATTCTGACAATGAATTAGAGCACTATTTAAATTCGATTTTAGCGAGACAAAATAAGGAATTCTGCTGATGCCGTGTGCATTATTCGATCATGTTTTGGGACCTAGGCCCCATTATGGCTTAGGAAAAATAAATGGAGTCACAAATTTATATTACTAGAAAAGAGTTTATTTTACATATGTACATTACTTAAAAATATTGTATAAACATTTTATTTATTATCCATTTTTTTATGGCTTAGGAAAAATAAATAGAGTCACAAATTTAGAAAAGAATTTATTTTACATATGTACATTACTTAAAAATATTGTATAAACATTTTATTTATTATGCATTTTTTTTTATGGATATTTAAGATACGCTGGTTTACAAAAATCTTACCGCACGATTCGCAAGAACAGTCAACTTGGCAAACATTAATGTGGCGTTTGTAATACCTACAAGATATTAATTGCTTGCATATAAGGCACTTCTTTTTTGCCTCATGCACTAGCTTATGCTTATCCATATTAATTACTTGCTTATTGCAAGTTGGGCATTGTTTGCGGCCCAGCGTATTTTGGTTATGAATTGCACTATGACGTCTTAATGTAGATTTAGAGGAAAATGTTTTATCACAAATAACGCATAGATGCAATTCATTTTTTTTGTGATCATTTTGCACGTGCTTTTCCCTTCTGGCATTAGATGTAAATCGTTGAAAACAATTATTTTCTTCGCATTCGTACCATAATCGTGAAGGGACCTGCACCGCGAAAAAAGATCTATTCTGTTGAACCGATACGCTTTGTGATTCAGAGCAGTCACATGCAGATTGTATCATACCTGCATGGCTATTCCACTTATTGCTACCGTAATTTACGGCTTCTGCAATATTCAATCCACAGTTAATAACGAAATGGTAAGCTCCGCCAGTAACATAAATACAGTCGCCAGCTTCTTGCCGAAATATAACATAGTTAATACCCCACTCATTTAATAATGTCGGAGGTATTGCGTATATTTTATGTTGCAATTGCAAAAGACATACATTTTTTAATTTTAATTTATCTTTTAAATAATTCGAAAAAGATTCGATCAATTTTTGTCGATGCGTATGGTCAACAATTAACCACAGTTTTGGTTTCCCAGCAATTAATAAATTTATGCTTGCCAAGCTACTGTCCTCATCATGTAGTGCTGTATTACTGTATGTAGATCCTACGTAAAACATTGGTGTATTTATACCGGGCATTTCATTATATAACGATATAATTGAAAATACGTTTTTCAAGTAAGATGATTGTGAAACCGGTGCATCTAAAATATCGCGTGCATAGTAATGTATTTTATTTGTTTGTTCAGCAAAAAAGTTTATCATAAATTCTTTATGCGCTTCGTCACTATTTGATAGATCAATTGTTTCAGATTGTACCATCTTATTTACAATGCCAGAGACTTCTTCCAAATGTACATCATACGACTGTTTCACAAAAATACTGCTACTTTCGAAATTCTCCAGCTTTTCTTTATAAATAGCTTTAGATGCTAAATAAGTGGAAAAGTCCACTTCTTGCTCTTCAATGGACTTTTTAAACTGAAAAGTAATAATTAACTCTTATATATAAATTTTATTAAAAAAACATCTCATATAATATAAAGTTCAATGCATTTAAAGAGGTACATGTACTGTAGATCAATATGGCTTAACTTTTCTACATTTTTTCTTAATTGACCAGAAGTCATCACTATTTTAAGTTCATCTTCATTAAAAATATAAAGAAACTAAACAGTAATGAAAGGTGCGCGCAAGATGGCTTCTAGTTATACAAAAAGTAGACTTTAGTATATCCAATATTTACTTATTATTATTTAAACTGAATAATAGTTATAAAGTAGGATGTTTCGTACCTTCTTTTTTATAAATTATAATTTAATCGTAACTAATTTTACAATCTACTTTACAGGTAAAAAATTAGTTATTAGAAACGATACTAAAAAATGGGCAATCACAGTGTTCAAAATAATTTCATTTAATGCACAAAAGTTGCTAAAAAAAGTACCTGTTAAATAGCTTTACAGATAGGTATCTACTAGCTATTAAATTTTTAGCATTCCTACCAATGATGAAATAATACGAATTAGCCCAACTGTTTTCCAAACAAAATTTGTGTACGCTTCTCATTAAATAAATGGAATAGTTACAAAAAAAACTATTTGTTTGCATATATTTCAAAACTATTTATAATAATAATTAGTTATTAGTTATAAGTTATTAGTTATAAGTTATAAATAAAAATGTTAAAACATCTACATTTGGCATGGATATAAAGTACACAAAATTTCAAATCAATATTACCTATATCTTCAGTTTTTCAAAAAAAATCAATTTAAAAAAAAAAAATGTGCCAAATTTAGATGTAAAAAATAAAATTGCAACATTGTGGAGAAGCCAGCCGAGGACAGTACATTCTTCAATGTCCAAATTTTAGTGTTTAATAATTATCTAAAATTTATTTTTATTTTTAATTGTTTAAAAAGCAATTTAAATAAATTAAAAGTATTTTTGATCAGATTTTGCTAATATTTATGTATTATATCTTATATTAAGATGAAGTAATATACATAGAGCATTCCATGTCAAGTGGTCCGATCAACATTTTAAAATGTACCAGTTTTTAAGTACACACTGGAAATACTTACTTATCAGAAAACACAAAACATTTTTTATTACTGGAATGTATTTATTCAAAAGTTATTATAACTTCAAAAAGTGAGTTTTTTCAAGTTTTTTGCAACACCAGCTGTGCTAACTACTTTTTAATTTACAATCTATCAAAAGGCGCGATAGCGCCTGACGCAAGTATAGGCGCGAGAGCCATTATATACAGCTAACTAGCCCCCCCAGATTTTTACTTTTTAACCGCTTCAATATTACTTATTTATTTTGTGCTATTGGCCACGCATAACTTTCCTTATTGCTAACCCTCACTGTACAACAAGGTTTGTCCGAATTCATTCACGCATATTCAAGAAAATCGATGCCAAAGATATTGCTTGCTGAATTCCTTTTCTCGATTTTTGCTTCTTCCCTTTTTTCGTCTCCCTATGTATACATATGTCTATAGAAAGCAAAAAGAGATAGCGATATGGGAGATGTGTAAGATAGAAAGACAGCGTTGCGCGTTAGCCGGTCATAGAACACGTACAGTGGTCCCAACGATTGGCAGGACATTTAGTTTAAATGTGGCAGCAAGAGGGCGCTATATTATACTGCTACTGTCAGCTCAGTACTCTCTGTTGACATGTATTTTGTTTGGTTATAGTTTTATATCAAAGTATAAAGTAGGGATTCCGATCGCGGAGCTCGGAGCGATCGGACGTATCGTGTTATTTTTGAGCGCGCGCGCGCGCACGTTTACGGAGACGTTGCTTCGGGATCCGCGAGCGGAATCACAAGAGCTGGCATTCTGGATTTACCCGGGGAAGGCTCTAGCATTTTCAATTCTCAATTTTACAATTCATATTCAATATTACAATTGAAATTCTTAAGACGAAGGAAAATTATTATTATCGTTTTCCATTTATTGTTCTCGTTATATTTTGACGAAGCAATTACTTACATTGCAGTTACTATTATCGCTTTTTGTTATGTTTGTATTGTTTATAATTAATTTCAAATTCGAGAAGAAAATACAAATTGTCGGTAGACTGTTACAAAATGACAATAGTGGTATTCGTAGAATTATAAGGTGATCTCTGAATATTTGAACAGTGTATTAGATAATACGGAAAGAAATTCAGTGATCAACTGGAATCAGATATATTGTGTTGTTGTTTTAACGGTATTTGTGAGCGCAAATTGCGGATTATAGTCATATCAATATCTGAAGATATATATTGGTTGTTATGACAGTGGTCAGCCGCATTTGTGAAAACTTTTAAATTGGTTTTTTGTGCGGAAAAGGAAATAATGCTCAAACAATCATCTAATAAAAGGACGTTGTGATGGTTTTTTTTCTTCGTTTATTAACTTATGAAGGAGGTATAAACATTCACGTTTAATATAGCTTGAGATGTTTCTATGTCGACCTTCGGGTTTTTCGGAGAAATAATTATAAACATTGGTGTTGAGTGTGGTATGGTATTGTTCCTAGTCTATACACAAGGTCAGCTTATGTTTACATTTTGTGAGCAATAATGACAATACAGTTACTATTATTACAGTTTAATTTAAATTTAAGACGACTGGTCAGCTTTTCTGACTTAGAGTGACGCGTTATTACAAATAGTGACAAACTCGTTATAGGAAAACTATAATAAAATGAAGAAGTTGAATGGTGTTAAAATATAATATGGAAAGGTCATATTCTAAGAATAGTTGACGTTATACCGGATTTGTGATCAAGGTCATTATTGATTATGTTGAGAGGTGTTTATTCCCCGGTCTTGAAGGGAAGTACATACATTGAAGCTTGCGTTAACTTTAGATGTTAATGTGCTTTCTTTTGACTGTGTGGATGATCACTTACTCTCTTAGTATCGATCTCATTTCGCTTTATATTGTAAACACAGAAATCAATTATCTGTTTTAATCGATTTAAACTTTCCGCCTACTACGTTACGCCACCTATCGGGAATATGTTCCCGATGTTCCTGAGGACTTGAGACCATAAATCGGAACATCTTTAAGAAATATTGGATTGCCTATGATCGTTGCATTCAAGAGTTATATTCGGAAGTGAAAAGAAATAGATTTCAAGGATCCGAAGAGGAAAGGTTGTGAGGACTTACCTGGAGACTTTGCGTCAATATCCAGGATACCTAAAAAAGGAGAAAAAAAAAAAAAAAAAGTATAAAGTAACTGTTATTTTAAATTTTCAAATTCTAAAATTAATCGGGGGGCCTTTGGATATATATATATATAATATGACATTCCCGCATCTTCAAAAATATCACGTAACACATAGGTGCAGGGAATCACATTTACTTACATACGGAAGAGAAAGAGAGATAGAGTGAAGTGAGAGATAATCAAGTCAAACGTCAACCCGCGTGTACATTACAGCGTGCAAAAAGTGTTACAGATAAAACAAGTATTTCTGTGTAAAGAAAAATAGCATCTCACTAATAAGATGAGTAAATAAACGATAAAAAGGAAAAAGTCCGAAGAGATATAGAATATTTAATGAAATGGAACTTAATCACAATGAACAAATGGAACAAATAAAAACTAGCAAACAAAACTCAGATGTTAAGAAACGTAATAATGCAATTCATTGCATTAAGTTTAATAAGGATGAATGCATTTTTCAGTTTGCAATATATGATGATGACGAACATATAAAAACATATACTGTTCAAATTTTTAATGAAAATAATAAGGGAACATTTGGAGTTTTGGATATTCCATTGGCCATAGATTTGCATTAAGTAGTTAAAGAAACACCTTTTTGGATAATATTGTAAATACTCCAATATTTGTAAGAAATCTTAAGTTACACTTAGACACGTATCACAAACGAAAAAAACAATATGATGATTTGAAATCTTATTTGGAAGATGTTTGTAATTGTTCTGTGGATGTGCATTATTCTTATACTATTGTTTTATAACATTTCTGAAATGCAAAGATTTTGAAACTAATATCTACTTTAACATAATTGTTTATGTATTTTATGACTTAACAAAAGAAAATCCTATTGAAGTAAAATTTGACTTAAATAGCTTTGATGATATTGACAATATATGAAGCAGCATTTAGAATCTTTTTTCGAATGTTTTAAAACTTTAACATTAAAAGAAGCATTTATTCAAATAATTGAACAAGATAATGCACCTATGGAATGGAAGTTGGAAAAATATGATACAATATTAAATTTTAGTGTAAGTATTTTTAAACTAAAGACTTTAAAACTGAAAAAAAATTATTCATTTACTTTTCTTTTAGGATTTATCAGATTTTGAAAGCTCAGATGATGATATTAGCCAGATGAGCACTCCGAAAAAGAAACAAACAAAACAAGCGGTGAAGAAATCTTCATATACTAAAATTAAAAAAGCAACTGTTAATAAATTACAAACTAACAAACAGTCACAAGGTAAAAATGATGGCTCTACTGAACAGTATAGTCAAGGAAATTCTCAAACAAATATGAATGTTAAAAAAACACAGAAAACTAACAAGAAAAAGAAAAAAAAACTTCAAGATACAATGAGACAAACAAAACTAAACTTTACATTAGAGAAGAATGCAAATGAAAAAAATGTTACTGGTGATAATAGTGCAATAAGCGCTGCTGTTCATGTGAATAAAAAAAAGGGCAGAACAATTAAAGCAAGTCATCACATCCAAAGGAGAATCAAATAGTGAAATGGATAAAACAGATGAAATTAATAAAGTTAATTAAAAAGGTAAACCGCAAAAACAGCAATTAGCTAGCAAGCTAGTTAATTCAAATAAGACTATTGACATGAAAAGGAAATCAATTACAAAAATAAATACCATTAAAAGACCACATAGTATAATTAACAAAAGAATCAAGCAACCTATCACAACAAGAACACCACTTCATGCGCAAACTAATAAATTATTTCAACCAACTACAAATGATAATTTTTGGACATCAGTGAAATAAGTAGAAGAGAATCTGTAAATACCAATAATCATAATAGCAGTAGTAGTAATAGTAACAGAAACCTAAGACGTTCTCATAATTAAAAAAATTGTATAAATTTAAAATTGTTAATATTATTTAATTATGATTGCAAAACACCAATATATTAAGTATATGATGGAATGTGCATCCAATAATTAAACAAATTATTTTTGTACAATATACAAAAATATTATAATCAATAATTAAAATATATTTAGCCATTATTGTTGCACAATGCACAAAAATAATGTGTTTAATTGATCAATAATGATCAATAATTTATACATTTTTATAATTATCAAGTATATATTTTTATACGATTGATTTTTGATATTTACAATTAAAATTTCTATATCCAATTAATTTAAATTAATTTTTATTTCATTCAGGACAATTACGATTTAATAGGAATTTTATTAATAATTCATTTCATTCGAACATGTAACTGTTGTATATAATAAATAAAATAATAAAAAAATTTTTTTCAAAATGTTAAAATTATATGCTACCTTCATTGATGTTATGTTTTTATTTACATTTTTTTATAATTTTATTTCATAATAACATTTTAATATTTTTCATCCAAAATAATTGAATAAACAATTATTTATTAACTTCTAAAAAAGGAAATAAGGATATTTATTTACAAAATTTTTCTTATTAGAAATAATAAATTATATTTTTTAATGTCTTTACACTTTCTTAACAAATATATTATACTAAAATTGTTCATCAACATTCTTCAATAATAATAATGCACATTCTTCAAAACTAATAATGCACAGTCTATTGTTTTTAACTTGTTGGAAGCACTTTATCTCTGAAGGCAAGAGCAGAAACTACTTTTTGGTGTCCTTGATATTCTCTCTTCACAGTTCCTGTTGCTATATTCCATAATCTTGCAACACAATCCGACAAAGCAGTAAAAATGTATTGCGAATCAGCACTGAAAGCTACATCCCAAACCCATCGTTTAGCTTCGTGCTGTAGTTCGTGCTATATTCCATAATCTTGCAACACCATCCAACGAAGCAGTAAAAATGTATTGCGAATCAGCACTGAAAGCTACATCCCAAACCCATCGTTTAGCTTCGTGCTGTAGAACTTGCACCTCGGAAAAGTCTGTTGTTTTCCAAACTTTGGCAGTCTTATCTGCTGAAGTAGTAACAAGAAGTGTACTATCAGGACTAAACTTGCATCTAAGTGCATATGCTCTATGCGCATTTAACTTATGCCTAGGATTTAATTTTGTAGGTCCTTCACCGATACCACTGGTAAGTGTCCATATAAAACAATGACCTCTGTTGTTAACAGCAGCCATATAAGTCCCATCTGCATCGACTGCTATGTCTTGAATAGAAGCTTCTGCTTCAGGTATTAATTATGGTCTGACCTTAGATCCCACAAATGTATAACTCCACTTTTTGCTTGATACGTTTGATGACTGGGCTCCTGAATCTAAATTGTTAAATAAATAATTTAATTAACAAATAATTATATTATTTTTAACTTCTCTAAAATAATTTATTCAAATAATTAATAAACATTTCCTAAATTTTTTTTACTATTTTTATTTAAATCTTGATACTTACAAATGTAGTAAAAATAAAAAATTTAAATAATTATTATACTGTACACGGAGAGAAGAAACAAACCAGCGTTGTATGAACGTTTCTGCAACCGTTACCCGCCGTGAAATCGTGCTATGGTTGCGCGATATCCATACTACTTTTGTGTGATTCCATACCACGTTGGTATGGTCGTCATACTATTGCTTGTTTAGCCACGCCCCCTGCGCGTTTTCACCTATGATGCCTATGGAAACTTTTGGCAGGGCGGCCATACCATCGCGGTATGACATCCTGCAACTTTGCGCTGACAGCCTAACCTACAACGCTAGTCTGTTTCTTCTCTCCGTGTACCTGTGAAAACTGTAGTCCAAAACCAAGAATTTGACAAACTTTTAAATTATCAACATTAAACATAACCAATAATTGTCACTGACAGGTTCTGCTACGCGCACGTTTCTCGGCAAATTAGATGATTGACGACCGTGTAAGATAAAAGATGACCGTTTAAGATAATAATGAAAAAATAACTAGATCACGCGTGTCTCACTCACTGTTTCGTTTTCCCCTATAGCTCTGTCTCAACTTTTTCAAGTAGACATATATATATACTTATAGGAGACGAAAAGGATATCGAAAAATACATAGCCCAGTAAAAGAATTTGACATCTCAGATATTTACATGAAATTTTATTAATTTAAAGAGTATTACTAATGGTTATTATTACATATTTAATGTTCAATTTGTGTCTCTAGATAGTAATTTATAAAACACCTTCCCAAAGGTGTCAACATTCGCAAGTATGGTTTCTAATCACAGTTTAAAAAACTTTATCTGATAAAAGAAATCTTGAATTTCAACTCCCACTTTTTTCTACTTACTATTATTTCAATTTAACATTTTTTTATATACTTTGTACTGAAGCTCTATAAAAAGTTTATACATTACAAAGTACTGCATTCAGAGTGGAATAATCGATAAGTATTTTTACTATACCGTAAATTTGTTTTTAATTAATCATTTATATATTTTTTGCGTTAACTTCGTAGAAAGTTTCTGCAATTGAAAGTACTGAAATCAAATTGGTATCGTCAAGTATTTTTTTCCATACCATAAATTTGTTTTTAATTGTGAACATTTATATATTTTGCTTTAACTCCATATAGAGTTTATGCAATTGAAAGTACTGAAATATTTTAAAAAATAAAATATCTCTTAAATTGAATATTTTTTCAGAAATTATTATATCCTACAAATTTACTTTTCGTTTCTAGTCCTGACATGTCTTACAGCAAAAAAAAAACAATTTTTTAATAATTTTATTAATTTCTGCAAAATTAATTTCTGTAAAACTATTGAACAGTAATTTCTCTCTTATTTATTCTCTTTCAGTAAACAATGTCTATTCTTGCCATGTCTTACTGCAACAGATAAACAATTTTATAAAATAATATAATAATATTTATTTGTCAAAATTAATTTCTGCAAAAATAATAAAAAAAATTTCTCTCTTTTTTATTCTCTTTAAATAAAATAATACTTGCACCACGCGTTGGATTACCATCGTTCTTTTGAATAATATGACTAATTTAAATGAATAACATATTGCATATACATGTTTATATCAAGGGCCACAAAATATTTTACGGTATGATTTAATAAGTAAGATTTATATGATGGCTTTTAATGTTTCTCATGAGGCCTACATATATTACAACAACGATTAATTATAACTTGTTTCTGCCGTTAAACTAAGTACCAGCACTTTATACCAATTTTATGATACAAAATTAAATAAATATGTTAAATTACAAATCAGAAATAAGTCAGAAATACGTTTTAAACATTATAATGTTTTATTTCAACATTTTTTAAACGATAATCTACTATCATCAGTGTACAAGAGGATGTTAGTAAATCAGATTTAATATCTCGTAGAACACTTAGCCAACGGTGATGCAAGTATTATTTTATTTAAAGAGAATAAAAAAGAGAGAAATTTTTTTTATTAGTTTTGCAGAAATTAATTTTGACAAATGAATATTATAATATTATTTTATAAAATTGTTTATCTATTGCAGTAAGACGTGGCAAGAATAGACATTGTTTACTGAAAGAGAATAAATAAGAGAGAAATTATTGTTCAATAATTTTACAGAAATTAATTTTGCAGAAATTAATAAAATTATTAAAAAATTGTTTTTTTTTTGCTGTAAGACATGTCAGGACTAGAAAAGAAAAGTAAATTTGTAGGATATATTCAGTACAAAGTATATAAAAAAATGTTAAATTGAAATAATAGTAAGTAGAAAAAAGTGGGAGTTGAAATTCATTAACTTTTACAATATAGCGTTGCATATAACAATGGTTGCAAATTATGTCTAGAATTCATCCTTCTGTGTTAGACTTTCTAATCTCAAGGTCAATGTCTCATAAACTATATATCAATATTCAAATTAAAAAAAATGTAAATTCGCCACATTTGATTTTTTCATCCAAAAGTCTGTAAAAAAGCTTGAAGCAATACCTTTCTAATGATCTATAGCTTATTTACGGCCTTCAATTCTGTAAGAAGTTATGATAATTTAAAGAAAAACAAAAAAAAAGGGGATTCCATACTTAATTTTTGATGATTAATTAATAAAAAAGTAGAATAATCTGTGAAAATATAAGAGAAGAGGCGCCTTCGTTTATCGACAATCTAACTATGTGCTGAATTTTAGATTAAAATATTACTTATTGCGTTTTCGAGAACTTACCAAAAATATCAAATCTTTTCGCCTCGTTGAGGTTGGATTCACATTTTTGGTAAGACTTTTCTCAAAAACGCAATATAATTTTAATCTAAAATTCAGCACACAGTTACATTATTAATAAACGAAGGCGCCTCTTCTCTTACTTTTTCACATACTGTTTTATTTACAAATTTATTACTAATAATCACGATTGCCGATAAGGTAGGGAGGATAAATATTGACTATGGCACCCCGTCATGGTAATTCCCATTTCAATTTTTAAAAAAATTTTATGATTCTTTAAATTACCATAACTTTTTACAGAATTGAAGGCCATAAATGAGCTACAGATTATTAGAAAGGTATTGTTTCAAGCTTTTTTATAGACTTTTGGATGAAAAAATCAAATGTGGCAAAGTTACATTTGTTTTAATTTGAATATTGACATATAGTTTATGAGACATTTATCTTGAGATTAGAAAGTCTAACACAGAAGGATGAATTCTAGACATAATTTGCAACCGTTGTTATATGTAACGCTATATAGTAAAAGTTAATAGATTTTAAATTAAAAAGCAGTTAACACAGTTGGTGTTACAAAAAACTTGAAAAAACTAACTTTTTGAGGTTACAATAACTCTTGTACAAATAGATTCTAGTAACTAATAATTTTTTTCTGTTTTCTGAAAAGCATTTCTAGTGTGTACCTAACATTTGGAGCATTTTAAAATTTTGATCGGACCACTTGACCTGGAGTGTCGCACATATTTGGATTAATCATATTTTTGTAGGTTCTTTAAATAAAATTTTTTTTATTTAAAGAACCTACAAAGAGGAAATTTTTTTTAATCTATTACTCGGCTTGATTATAAAATTAAGAAATTTAATACCCACGGCTAGACAGATAAGAGTTTGAAGTTTATTCAGTAATAGTTGACGTAACGTAATAATTATAACTTAAAAATAATAACGAGTTGAAGTTAAAAAAATTTTTGGCACGTGTTTCGCGTGTATTGAAAAAGTTACTTCCCGAGACAGTTAGCGAAGTGGGTGCGTTTAGAGCATGCGCATTTACCCGGAATTCAAACTTGCGCGGCGCGAATCTATCGAATACATAATTTTAACACTTTATTTGTAAATATTTTATGTTATTAAATAATTATTATACACAAAAAAAGTTTTATTCGAAAGACCAAGTATTTTAAATAACAATTCTAATGTTAACATACTAAAATTACCATCTTTTTTCACTTTTAACATAAAATAAAGAAGGAAATATTAACTAAACTAAGTACTTAGCAACAGCAGTTATAAGTAGTAAAAAAAAATTTTAATTATTAAAATATATGAGGTTTTCTATAGAGGAAATTATTTAAAAATGACAACTGTATTATAGTATGAAACTATATATATATATTTTTAACTATACAACTTAACAAACTTTTTTTATAATTTTGTATTATTTTGTCAAAGCATACTTAACAACACTTGTCGAATAACATTTTTTACAACATAATTAAATGGAATTATAAAATTATAGGTGAATAACAAAATTTTATATATTTTGCTTTTGCTGAAACATTGCCTCTATAGAAAGTCTGATATTTTTTAATTATTACAATTTTTTATACTACTTATAACTGCTGTTGCTATAAACCTCGATCTTTTCGATTTAAATTTAATTTGTTAATTAACTAATTACGCGATCTTAACAGAGTTTTGTTTTACTGGATAGATATTTTTGAGACCTATAAAAAGTATGTAAAACTTTTGACTGTATTATTAATAGTTTTCAAAATATAAGCAAGACACTGGTTTTTTGTAACTTTTCCATTTTTAGGCACAATCGTTACACGGAAGTGCCTTATATTTTCATAACCGTAAAATATGTGATACGTCAAAAAAGTATATATTTTTACATAAAAATAAAATTTATGTAATTTAAATTCATCGAAGGTTAAAATCTTAAATTAAATCTACAATAGCATGCATATTATTATTGAAAAAAAATGGACTTACTAGAATGGCCGTAAATGTTTTCCTAGATTTGCTTAATTCAATTAATGCGTTGGTTAAAGAAACTTTTTCTATTGTCAATAATAAATCGACGTTGCTAATGCAGTCACTCATTATGTCGTTAATTATTAAAATAACTGTAAAGAATGTCGTGTACAGAAAAACAATGAGTACAAAGTAACGAATTTTGAAGTCAAATGGACGACTATGTTTACAATAACAAAATCGACCGAGACAGTGTTGTCAGATTGTCTCAATGTCCAATTGTACCAATTGCGGTGGCAATTTTAGAAGAAACTATATAAGTAACTATAAAAATAAAATCATATACGTGTATGTATACATATTTGAATTAGATACGTGAACGCTGATTGGTCAGTTGCAAGACATCGACTTAAAGTTCAAATTGCGAGATACCAATTTGTATATCCAACGTTCAAAATATATAAGTGATATACATTCAAAGCCGAAAAACGAAAACAATGGGAAGTAAGTATAGCACAAGATTATTAAATATTAGAAATTGCTAAATATATAATATTGTTATGATATTAATAAAAGTATTATTTTCTTACAGGACGAAAGCAAGGTTTGAAAAAACCGACCGCAAAGGTGACATCGAGGAATCTACGGTCTGGTAAATACAAACACCTCGAAAAACAACATTTCTGCTAAAAAAGGTACAAATTATTAAATTTTTATTTTATTATTAAAACATAAACTATAAACTAATTAAACACACAGTTATAAAGTCATACACATGTTTTCTTTGTGAAAAATGTGTTATATAGAATGAAATTTTTTTTAATAATCCCGGTATATTATAACTCAATTTTTGATGATTAATTAATAAAAAGTATAACGGTATGTGAAAAAATAAGAGAAGAGGCGCCTTCGTATATTGATAATCTAACTGTGTGCTGATATTTAGATTAAAATATTATTGCGTTTTTGAGAAAAGTCTTATCAAAAATCTCAATCTAACCTGACACGGCAGCCAGAAAGAGCTACTGTTTTTATTTTTTATATTACTCGAGTAACCTGGAAGTTCATTCAGATTATACACAAGATATTATATGTGATGAATTGTTATTATTTGGTTTGTTTTAGTTTTATTTATTCGCCAGAAAGTCTCTTGAGAGCATATCGTCATGTAGTAAAATAGAAACTTTAGATATGAGATAGCTTGCGTATAATTTCAATAGAATTCCCAGTGACTTCAGTATAGAGGATATAAACTAATAATTGTTAACACGATGAAATTCAATACAACTCTAGTCACTGGAAATGAATAGTACAATAGAAGTCTCTTGAGAGCATACTCGTCATGTAGTACAATAGAAACTTTAGATATGAGCATAGCTTGCGTATAATGTTTCAATAGACATTCCCAGGTGACTTCAGTATAGAGGATATAAACTAATTAATTGTTAACAACGAGTTGAAATTCAATACAACTCTAGTCACTGGAAATGAATAGTACAATATTATATATTACTCGAGTATCTAAAAGTTCATTCAGATTATACACAAGCTATTATATGTGATGAATTGTTATAAATTGGTTTGTTTTAATTTTACTTATTCGCCACAAGGTCTCTTGAGAGCATATCCTCATGTAGTAAAATAGAAACTGTAGATATATAAGATGGCTTGCGTATAATTTCAATAGAATTCCCAGTGACAGTATAGTGGATATAAATTAATAATTGTTAACACGATGAAATTCAATACAACTCCAGTCACTGGTAATGAATAGTACAATCCCGTACGAAAATAATTTGCAAAATTTTCTGTAAAAAAATATGCAATTTTTATTGCATATTATTATGCAAAAATTAATGCAAAAATTAATGCATAAATTAATGTAAATAAACATGCATTTTTCTGCATAATTTTTGCAAATTTTTACATATTTTTCTGCAAAGATTTCGCACACATATTTTTGTGCATAATTTTATGCAGAAATTACTTAATATGTAATTAATTAATTAACAAGTGTCAGGAATAAAATGTAAGGTAATTAAATAAAACATACAGATTATAAACCTTATAATTATATTAATTTATAAAAACATTTATATAAAATATATATATGAAATATGTTTAAATAAAATAAAATATTTAGTAACCTATCAATTTGTCAACTCTTCTTTTAATCTTTTTGCACATTCACTTAATTTACTTCTTGTTGATGCATTGACCAATGCCCGGTTATCTTTTGTATCTCCAAATTTTTGTAAAACGTAGTCTGAAAAATTCATTATATTATTATAGGCGTATATATATTCTAATTACATTTGTCAACTTTTAAAAAGTTAGTAGGTAAAATGCAGGCAAAGAAACAGCTTCAATAATAGCTGTTAAACAACTGTTTCTTTAGCTGCTTTGTAGGTATAATTTAATTTTTATATTTAATTTTTAATGAAAATTAATGTATTAAAACTAAATTACTTTTTATTGCTGTTAATTTTATTTTATCCAGAGCCGGTTTAACAGCGTAACCGTGTAACAGATTCGCAGGACATTGTCGGCCTTTTACGCTGGAAGTACCTAATTCTGTTCGTGTAAAAATTTTGCTGAGCAAATCGCTCATTAAATTTTTCACGGAATCTTTCCTACAATATTTAAGGTGCTCTTTTGTTATTTCAAACTGAGTTATGTTTGGAACCTGAAAAAAATATAATTAGAACTGTGTTAATATGTATTGTGTAAATTTGCAATAAAACGATTTTTCTTGCATTTATTAATATTATTAGCTATTTTATAGATTGAAGTTTTATGTAACGACCATATGATATTATTACCTCTGACATTGCACATGTTTTGTTCTCCGACGTTTTGGTTATTTCACATGTTTCATTTTCTTTTTGTGTGTCCGGTTCTTCATTTAAACCTAAATGATTCTGTTGAATTAAATTATGTAAATATTAATTAAATATATATAAATGTAATATATTTCAAAAAGTTTTAAATAAACACATTATATATCTCTGTATACTTACTTTGCTACAATTGCTTTTCTGTGATGAAATATTATTTGTATTATCACTAAGAATCCCGGAACATGATGCAACTACTGGCTCTTCTTGTAGCATTATGCTCTTTTTTGCAAGTGGCTCAGTAGACTGAATGTTGCTTAAAACATTTTGTAAGTGAATCATGTTTTTTTGTGAGCATTCATAATTGCTTTTCCAAGCTGTCAAATAAAATATTAAAATATAAACTTTTAGTAAAATATTTATAAATTGATAAATTTATACTTAATTGAAAAATAAATATATTGTGTAAAATGCACGTTAAATGTACAGTATGTATTATTTATATTAAAAACAGTATATGAACTGCGGTTTTCTTACCTTCATAAGTTAAAGTAATGGCATTTTTCATTTCTAAATTTTGTTTCTGAGTTACAATTAATTGATGTTGTAGTATTTCGTTGTTATTATCAAGCTTATCACAATCATTTATTACTGTAAGAAATTCATTTTCTTTTTTCAAATTTTTAATTTCATTTTTTAAATCCAAGATTTCAGATTTTTGCATTTCAATAATCTTTAGTAATTTAACTGTTTTTGCTTCCATAGAAAATTTTTTATTGCCACTACCATCATTGTTTGCCTCATCACAATCATTATCAGAACTGGATTCTTCATAAATAATCTGAAGAACAAAATAATTTTAATCACTTACTTTTACAATATTATATTCGCTTTAAATTAGAAGAAATTACTTAAAATATTAATTATTACTTATATATTTTATAAAAATTATACTCACACTAGGCCTGCTTTTACTACTGTTTACAGAAATAGCCTTTAATATTGACTGATTGATGGTGCTTATTGGTTTTTTCATTTTTGGTGTAATCTTAGCGCTCATGCAATCCTCATCAGAAGATGCTAGTTTACGTTTATATTTTTTTCTATCATCTTTAGACGTACTTGGCGTACCCATATTAATATAATTTTTTTGTTGATGTCTTAAATCTATCCATGCTAAGTGAATAAAATAAATGTATTTAAAACGTTTATTAAATAATTTACAATCACTTATGAAAAAAATTTAAATAAATAAATATTAATATTAACAATCGATTCAATAAAGAAATATTAAATCCTAAATAATATTAATTATTTTCATTTGATATAATACCTCCATGAGCCAAAATTTTAACAGGATGTTGAGTAAAAGTGGCATTTTTCAATTTATTTTTTAATGTTTTTTCCTGTGATACATCAATGTCTGGCCAATATATATTTACTTCCTTTTCGTCATTAATAATATCTGCAATATTAGACATTAAATTTTGATCGCATAACCAAGCCGAATATCCAGTTTGTATGCAATGGTCTTCATTGACAAATTCAACTAGAAGACATTCGTTGTTGCTGATTTGATTACACTGTTTTTCTATAGCATCATCCATATCTATAAATATTTATATATGTATAAATCTATATGTATAAATCGTAAATAAAAATATATACATTCAATTAGTTTCCATTGCATTCAAAGATTATATATTTTATTACATACCTAAAACACTGCTGTATAATTTCTAAACCTGATGTAAATAGTAGATCTTATGTAAACAACTTTTATACATAGCAATAATTATAAAACTTATAAATCTTTTATATTATTATTAAAATATTTCTAGTATTGACCAGCTGACCATATTATCTTAAGCTATGTTCATGTAAAACCCCCAAACGAAGAGCAAACAAATTATATATATGTTTTAGTCGCCGACTGTATAATATATAGAAATTAGCCGGCATGGCACAGAGCGGTAAATACAGCGCAGTTTAGTGCATTGTAGTGTTTATATACAATCACCCTAATGACTAGTCTTAATTCTCAACCTTCCACAGTTCCACGGTATTTTGAACAAACCCTTACTCATATTAAAGAGTCTTGAGAATCAAAACTAACCTATTATACATTATACTTAAGCCGAGATTATTTATACTACTTATTCAGTTGATTTTACTTATTTGTAAATTACTTTAATACACATATGAGTAATAATGATGTGCGTCGTAAAAAGAGAGGACCTTATAAATTATATTTAAAGAACAATTTAGCAAGTATTCCTTCCTCAACTATGCGATCTCGTCGATTAAGAAGAACTAAAATTGGGAATTTTATTAACAGCGAAAATGTAAGTTTAATACTCTTTACTATTAAAATCATGTAATGAATAACAATATGTTGTGAAATGTGTTTCAAAATTAGTTTTACTTGGCGTAGGTAATTAATGTTTTTACTATTAAAATTACTTGAAAATAAAGAATTTGTATGAGTTAAAATCAATTTGAATGGATTTTTTTACAGCAACAGAAATGTATGTAATACTATGTAAAACTATATGGATGAGTTTTTAAACTAAATGCTTTGATTATAGTGAACAAGATGCTAGATAAATTTTACTTTTTTACTTTATCGTACTTGAATCTGTCTATTTTCTTTTTCTTTATTTTAACTAATATTTATAGTAATATGTATTAATATACATTATAATATATTAATTATTTTATAGAAAAGCAGTTCAGAAACGTCTTCGGATTCATGTGATATGTCAAGTGATGCAAAAGCAAGTATAGACAGTACCACTAGTCAATCCAACAATGATGAAATGAGAAACTATGATTTTCATTGGAACGCTGAACAAGGTATACACATAAGTTAATAGATATTACTTTACAAAATGTCTTATATGTACATAAATTAAAATTAAATAAGTAAAAAGTAAGTATTATTGGTAACACATTTAAATTAATATAATCTTATAATTTTATAGGCAGACATAATGTGAGCGAAATGTATGTAAACGAAGTACAATTATTAGTGGACAATACATCTGACTATGAAGTATTATCAAGCGATAATTCTAATGACATTGAAGTTGACTTAAACTATAATAGTTCTGATAATGACGATAAATATTATGACAGTGATGTTGACCATGATGATGAAGATGTATATTTTTTTAATGAAAATCCTGACAATGACTCAGATGAAAATGATACAAATGTATCTATTGACGATGAGGTAATATTACAAATTTTTATATTTATAATTTATAATTACATTTTATGTCTTCTTCTTTAGTTGTAAATGATTTAATTATTTGAACCACATTAAGATTGTGTAGATCTGACTTCTCACTTTTGAGTAAGAAAGTAAATTTTAAAGATGCAATAAAATTCACAACCTGCAGTCCGGATTTCCTTTTGTTAGTAATTATGTAACATGCAAAAAATTATTGTCATTTAGCGGCAAGGTTTGCAATAAGTTTTACATGATCTACAAATTTTATTAAACATTTATGATCTTTTTAAAACAACTTCAACAACAATTTTAAATTATTTAAATAATTCGGTTATTTTGAATTATTTCTTTATCTAAAATATTTTAATTTGTAGTATTAAAAATTATAATTTAAAAATATGTAAACTATTAAATGTAAAAGTTTAATTAAAATTTTTAAAAAATTAAATTGAATACGAATAAAAATATTTAAAGAAATTCAATTAAGATTCATAAATTATTAAATTAAATTTTGTAATAAACATTTAAATTACATTAAACTTTCAGGAAATAATTGGTGTAGGTGTATTTTATTAAAAGTAAAAATTGAAGTGCAACCAATAAAGATTCTTGATTATATGTCAAGGCAAGAAGCTTTTCTTCTGCAATTGTTCATGCGAATAAAGATTTTAATTCCTTAATTGTTATATCTTTAATTTCTTAATTGTTATTGAATTACAATATTAAGAAGAGATATGACATAGTTGTTCGAGTGATCCAGCGGGTGAATGTTTTATTCTTAAAAGTACAGTTCAATAGTAGACATGATAAAGTAAATCCAGTGGTTCAGCAGATGTATGTTTTTCTCTTAAAAGTATACAGTTATCAGTTTTAAGAATAAAACCTTTACCTGCTGGACCATTGAAACCACTTTGTCATAAAATTAAATCTGTATATACATAAGTATTTTATTTTTTTTTTAATTTTTTCAGTGTCGTTGATTTGAAAACAAATTTATAGTTTATCTTAAGTTAATGTTATTTTTATGTTTAAAATAATGTTAATGTTTTAATGTTTTGTAAATGTTTCTGTTTTGTTTTTTGTGAGTGCCCACGCGATTAGTCATGTGATAATCACATGAGTATCCACGTGAATATTTCTGACACGGTTGGATAATGTAACAATAATGTAAATTTTTTTTCTTCTCTAATGACTTATCGGCATTAATTAATGCAAATTGTAGAATATAATATATTTTAAGCACGGTTGCGGTATAACTATTTAAAACTTCAAAGTTACTGATCGAATGGTAATAATTAATTGTCATTTTGATAGAATTTATGATAGTTTTTTTCTTGTAAAGAATTATATTGTTAATGTTTATAACAAATAAAATTTTTTTTTTATTTTTCTCGTCTCGACTACTGAGTAGTAGACACAGGAAATTGGTTCCTGGTCGAACATAGGTGGCGCCACTAGAAAAAGGTCGCACAAATAGGAAATTTGGTGGGTTTTCGAACGGAATCGATAGACCGACCAACGTTACTTGGAAATTGGGTAGTTTGGACCAAACCAAGTAACTAGCGCCACCTAGAGGAACGAAAGAACGCGACACAGCGCGAGATAACCTGGTGGCAATTAATCGGTCTAAATAAATTGTTTGTAAGTGTATGCAAGGTTTAACTGGTTTTTGCTGGCACAAAACAGGAAGCTTATAACCTGGCTCAGACCTTTACAAATTGTATTGTAGGTTATATTTTTGTAAGAGGTCAAGCGCGCGGTAACTTAAATTATTTTATTTATTTATTTATTGATTTATTTATTAATATTTATATAGTACCGTTAAGTAGCGCAAGGTAAGAGCCAGGCAGTAGTTTATCGTAAATTTATTAGCAAATTTGTTAAAAATAGTTTAAACTCGGTAGTGCTTCCTGATCAAAGTAAGACAGGACTTACTTTTGGCATCCGGTTTTGTGCTTTAGCGGTTAGCTTAGGTAGAAGCAAAACCCAGTTACGCGGATTGGACATTTGGCAAGTAACGCCAAAGTTAAATATTCGACAGCATATAACCTTGCACACACATAGTGCGTCAAGCCAGCGAGGCTACTTACTGTGAAACGTATAAACGACGCTACAACTGAAGATGGCCGCTCAGCAGAAAGACGTCGATAGTCAAATCGACGCATGGATTGAGACGCTCACCCGGGAGCAAATCGAACTACACCTGGACGCCTTGAACCTAAAATCGGCAGGCTCGGTTCATAGGAAAGCCGAGCGACTCCACCAGTGGCTATTAGGAAATTATTCGGCCCAGGAGTTTAACCAGGAGGAAGACGAAGCCACAGCAGTTCGCAGCCGTCTCCAACGGAGAAATAGGTGGCTGCAGATGCTAGGTGAACATCAAGACGAGGAGTCTGATGAACCTAGCCCAGACCAGGAAGTGTATCTGGTACTGCGGGAGAACGCTGCGGTAAAAGATAACCTGCACAGGACGGTGCAGGATTTCGATGACGTCGAGCTAGATGAAACGACGTCAGCCGCGACCAATACAGAGCCTCAACCCGAACGAGAGGAAGAATGGCTGTCATTAGTCTCAGAAGAGGGAAACATTTTTAAAATCCCTCGATCGTTCTCCCAGACCTTGGTGCAGCTGATCAAAAAAGTGAATGACCTCACTGTAAAGGTAGATAAGCTGATGTCCGAGCGCACTCATACCACTCACAGCACGAGATTGGACGGTGCCAACCAATCTCACCATGTGCAATTTCAGGACACATATACGTGTTATGGTCCCGATCTGAGTGAGATAGGTGAGGCGCAAGTAAATGGCGAGCAACAACGCGCAAGCGCCCCTCAGTCTAAGCCTGATGGAGCTTGGAAGGGGGGGAATGCGCGCGAATCCCAGAGGGTTCCTCAAGCGCGCAGCTCGCCAAACAAGGATCGGACATTTTCAACACCAAGCTTCTCGACGTCATCGAGGTTGAATGGGACACCTCGAGACGTCGGCGGCATTGTGAGGAAGTGGCAGGTCAAGTTCTCTGGCGACAAGAGCCAGAGCATCGACGCCTTCCTAACCAGGATCGAGGATTGCAGGATCCTGGCCAACTTGTCAGAGGACGAGTTATTGCCGTCACTCTCGGAACTTCTGACAGACACTGCCGCCACGTGGTACCAGAACGAGAAACACAAGTGGCACTCCTGGCAAGATTTCGTGACTTCGGCTAAACGTTGGTACGGAATGAGCCAACGTTTCCAGCAGAGGATCATCGCCGAGTCCAACGCACGGACTCAAGGACCCGATGAACCGGTTAGGGACTATATGACGTGCTCTATCGCAATAATGCGAAAGATAGTCCCTACGCCGACTGAAGCGCAGCAGCTCGATCATTTGTATCGGAACATGCTGCCACAGCTTCAACGGCTGTTCAAGAGAGCGGAAGTGAGCTCAATTGAACAAATGCTGGACCTCGCCACGGAAGCGGAGCAGACGATAGAAGGTGAAAAAGTATATCGTCCACCACCTACGGAGGAAGGGTCTCTGCTTCCTGAGATGGCGTATAAGCCGAAGCGGAAAAAAGGTTCGCCGAAGGCTAAGGTAGCGGCTGCTGAGGTAAGCCCAGGCAAACCAAGCGAGCCAGACGTCGTCGACCGCATCGCAAAGATGCTGGAGGATGCGCTGCGGCCCATCGTCTCCCAATTGGCGTCGACGACCCGACAGTCACGTAGGAGAAGCCCAAGGTCTGGCTCTCCTAAGAAAGGCTCGCCTGCCAACCGATCTCCGAAGAGTAGGAGGTCTGGCAGACCTAATGGCCCGAGCAAGAGCTTCGGACACCGGCAGGAGAAGAAGAGCGCTAGTCCAACGAGGGAAAAAGGAAAGGAACAGCCGAAAAAACCGAATGGGCTCGACTTTCGATCCGACTAAGCCTCTTACCTGCAAGGGCTGTGGGAAAATTGGATATTCCCTCAGGTACTGTCCGGTGTGCTCGGGAAACGCCAAAGGGAGCGGTTAACAGGGACGAAAACCGCGACCCAAGAGCTTGAGTCCCCGCTGTCCCAGGTGAGTTCGGAACAGGCCCGCTCCAACCGAGAGTATGGTCCAGAGAGGAGCGGAAATGGGCCTCAAAAGGAGGAACGGTCCCAAGAAGCCAGCAGACCAACCTCATCCTATAAACCAGAGGATGAGAGTCGTTGGTGGCTTCTCGTGGAGATTGAGGGCTTTCGTATAAGAGCCTTATACGACCCCGGAGCCGCCACGACCGTGATGGGACCCAGCGGTCTGCAAATCGCCGCAGCATTGGGCAAGGAGCTCATTGTGGCGAACGCCGGACGCGTCAAGATGGCGGATGGTAGTTACCAACCGCTAAACGGTCATGTGATTTTACCTTTCACTGTGGGGAAGGAGACGCGTGAAATAAGGGTAGCGATCATACCACATCTTGACGCCGAATGCTACGTAGGAGTAAATTTCGTACGAGCATTCAGAGCCATATTGGATCCGGATAGCGACCGCCTGTTCCTCAAAGACAGCAAGCAGCAGATCCACCTCGAAGTTGCTTGAATAGGGGGTATGGCCACCCTCTCGTCCGCTGGGATAGCGGACGCAACCGAGGCAGAAAGGGAAGAGCTGCGAGCGCTAGTAAGCAAAGTGCTGTCTAATACTTCTCCCAAAATCGGGCTAACCCAACTCATCGAGCACTCGATTGATGTGGGATCAGCTCGTCCGATAAAGCAGAAGTATTACCCGGTGTCGGAGAAGATCCAGGAGGAGATGCACCGCCAGGTCCGAGAGATGCTAGATTTAGAGATCATAGAGCCCTCGGACAGCGGTTGGTCAAGCCCCGTGGTGATGGTACGCAAGGAGAACGGATCACGTCGGTTTTGCATTGACTTCAGGAAAGTCAATGCGCTAACGAAACCAGACGCTTATCCCCTCCCGTTCATGCAGGATATCTTACGCAAGTTGAAGAGATGTCGGTACATTAGTACTCTGGACATGAACTCAGCGTATCATCAGATACCTCTCCAGAAGGAATCGCGTCCTTATACGGCTTTCACAGTCCCGGGGATGGGACTGTATCAGTTTAAGCGGATGCCGTATGGATTGGCATACGCCGGCGCGACCTTCCAACGCATGATTGACCAAGTGGTTGGTCCTGATCTCGAGCCCAATGCCTTTTCGTACCTCGATGACATTATCATAGTCACCGAGACATTTGAAGGGCACAAGAAGTATCTCGAGATGGTGCTGAAAAGACTGACCGAAGCTAACTTGACAGTAAATAAGGACAAGTGTGTCTTTTGTCAAGATGAGGTGAGATATCTTGGCGTGCTGGTCAACAGGGATGGAATTCGGCCCGACCCAGCCAAGACAGAGCCTATAAGGATGTATCCGGCTCCCAAGAACCTCAAACAGCTTCGACGATTCCTCGGCATGGCGTCGTGGTATCGGCGTTTTATGCCGGATTACGCCACGATTGCCGAGCCACTTACCCGTCTAACAAAGAAGAACCAAGGGTACGAGTGGTTAGATGAACAGGAACAAGCTTTTCAACAACTGAAGGCCCTGATCATGACTGCTCCAGTTCTTCAACGTCCCAGTGCAGATGGACTGTTTAGCCTGTACACGGACGCGAGCGATACCGGCATTGGAGCCGTGCTCGTCCAAGAGATAGACGGAGAGGAAAGAGTCATTGAGTTTGCCAGTCGCATTCTCACAGCACCCGAGAAGAATTATAGCGTTACGGAGAGGGAATGCTTGGCCGTGGTCTGGGCTATTAACAAGTTCAGACCTTACATCGAAGGGTACCACTTCAAAGTGATAACGGATCACAGTAGTCTTCGCTGGTTGTGTAATATGAGAAATCCAACCAGCCGACTAGCGAGATGGGCTTTAGAGCTTCAAGCTCATGACTTTGTCGTCGAGCACAGAAAAGGAGCTCTGCATCACGTTCCCGATGCCCTATCTCGCATGTATGAAGACGACGAGCCTACCGTAGCAGCAATGTCGTGGGCTCAAACTACTGAAGATCCTTGGTACCTAGACTGGATCAAGAACGTTTCCGACAGACCCCGTGATTTCCCCGACTGGAAAATAGTTGGAGGAAATCTATACATCTATCGCCCCACGTTGGGCGCCAGTTGTAACGGGGTGGGTACTGGGGATATGTAAGGCCCACGGTTAGGCCCAATCTGTCCCAACTTACCAACCTTAAGTGTGCAGTCCCACGATGCGGCCGGGAATCCCTTTGATTCCCGTGCAATGCCGTTAACAACGTCAAACACTCCGTTTGACTTATATACCGTGTGTTGGGCCCTATGCCCAAAATTGCCAACTAGGATAAACACCGGAGAGGGCGGTATTCGTAGGATAGGACGTTAACCGGTAAAATACTATCAACAATCAATATTATTGTTAATCGGCGAGAAAGATTGTCTCGCCGAGTCAATTTATTAAATTAACAAATAAATATTAATAAATAAACAATAAATGAACTTTAACAATTTGCGGGGAGTCGTACCGATGACTACCCCCGAGGTCAGCGCGAAAAGAATCGGTTAAAATTTATTTAACAGTCGATTACGAGCAACCGATCCGGATATGATCGGCTGCTTAACCTGATGGCATACGTCACACCGTGTGACGTATGAATCACTGACGTAGAGAGCTTTTACGTAGCAGCTTACTACCAGAGTTGAGCAAAAATTATTCGAATACGAATAACGAATAAAATGAAACGAATAATTATCTAAATATTTTCTACGAATAAATTTATTTAACTAAAATCTTATTCGAATAGTTATTCGTTATTTATATCTATTTATTTGTAATTCGGCTATTCGATTATTTATTTATTCGTAATTCTATATTCGATATTCAAATATTCGTTTCTAAAATAGATATTTATCTTTTCGTATCAGAATTTTATTGAGATATTTTATTTACATATTTTACTTAAATACTTAGATAATAATGTACATTTCGTTAGTGCGTAAAATGAAGTTTTTCGCCTCGAGTGCAATCTGCAAATAATCTGAAAATATTAAATTAAAAATCTGAAAACATTCATAAGGGCAGCTTAAAACAAAAGCGAGGGCATGGCGTTTCGATTAAAAAAAAATTATTTTTTTCAATAATAATTAAATAAACAATTTTGGTCGGTAAGTATTAGTCAAAAAAAGCATAAATTTTCAACGTAAATATCATAATTAAATTATAAACTGAAGGGATGGCATTCAGGATTTTTTAAAAAATTTATTCTTTTGTTTATAAAAAAATATAAAAAATGGCCGTTTTTTGAGTCCAACACCCTCTTAAAATTGTATTTTCATCCATGGTATCAAAAAATATTGTTATTACAAGTGTGAAAGCTGATACTTGACTCATGCGTGTGTTACCTACGTACCACTGTTCTGATAAACTCGCACTCGTTTGAAAACCAACGCTTTCACACTTGTATTGAAAATGACTATTATGGGCGCTTATTCTTATACACCTATTTAATATTTGTTTGAATTTTGAACAATCATCTAGATAATATGACGAATAACGAATATTGCAGATAGTAGATATCGCGAATAACGAATATCCCGAATAATGAATAGAAGGAAAAACGAATAACGGTTTCTATTAAATACGAATAACGCAAATAACGAATAATACGAATAAGAATAAAATTTTATTTAGATGAATAAATAGATAATTTTTAATTCGAATAATGCTCAACTCTGCTTACTACGTCACGCGCGCCTTCTCTCGTGAAGTGGTTCCCGCGAACCACCGACCTTTCTATCCGTGCGGGTATTGTCACGAGAGGGGGGAAAGGAGGAACGCTTCCTCATCTGGACCGTACCAGGTAAATCGGGACACGAAATTTAGATAGACACGCGGGTCTAAATGTGGTGCACCACTTACCGCGTATCTGAATATCTCGCTTCGGCAGTGAAAAGGCTGTGCTATTGAGAGAGAGCTCGTCCTCGTATATGTCTCTCTCTCTCTCTCTCCAACGGTCGAGAAGGTGGGCTTCGCCGAGCCTCCTTTTCTCACTGTCCGTGAGATGTGCTGCTGCACCCGTCGACGTGGAGGTTAGTGGGGAGAAACTGCTCACACCCACACACAACGCACAACAGTTCTTTTACTATTTTATCCCGGAAAAACAATCACCGGTCACCAACACCGTGTTGTTGTCGATCGCGCGCGAACTCTCTAACGATACTCTACTGCGCACGATTCTCGCGCGCGTTCCCTGCGCGCGCCGCGCTGTCGATACTCTTTTCAGTTACTCACCTGATCGGTAACTCGCTTACCGTTATAATATATATATGAGCAAATCCCCGAAACTTTTCACTTTTCAAACTTAAGAAGTGTAAAATTAGAAATTTTGGGAACACACCTTTGAAATTTTTTTTCTAAATTAATTAAGTATTTAGAAAACGTATTTGACCCTGTTCCTTGTTTTTTAAATGCTAAAAAAGTTATTTGCATAACACCGACCTTATAACGTTTTCCATTCAAAATATGGGTACCAGAAGACACAGAGAAAAATGAATATATACAAAAATGCTTATAATTACTTGATTCTATTATTAAAAGTTATATAATAATTACCTAATAAAACTAACGTATAATGTTGATTAGTTACTGATTGACGATTCATTGTAGTGTACAAATGAAAACTTATATCCCCACTACGATAGTCCTATAATTTATGTTTTATTTACAAACGTAAATTCATTAAGGCGATTATTTTTTCGTGCAGAACTTTTTTCTTAAGGGGAAGCCGGAGTCCTATGCCTCATAAAATATGTTATACACTTATGCTGCAGTTAGTACAGTATAAATAAATATTTTCAAACTAAACATATGTAACATATCCGCTATTTTAGACACGTTTATTTACTGAAAATAAATTGAATGGATAATATAAGATAATTTATCACAATATGAAATTGCTAATTTTAGCTCATTATTTAATTTAGCGATGCATCAGTAGCTTTCTAGTAAGATTCAAAGGAGGGAACATAAGTTCCGAGCATATTATTTTTTGAATAATTGATGTGCCAGTAAAAAATGTACATTTTAAAAAAAGTTTTCATGGATTTAAAGTAAAATTAAATAATTATTTATCAAAATTGAAAAAAGGCACACTCTTTTAATTTACGCAGATTTATTGGTTATAATAATAGGTAGTTATAAAAAAATTTTTGCAATAATTAAAAAATCGCTACGCTCATGACATACAATAAATCCCATTACTTACAATGCATTAAAATGGTAGTGACAGCATTTTAGTCACACGCCACAGCTATGTCAATGATGGCACAGCTTTATGTAGCACAGTATTTCACTCTTTAATCAGTCCTTAACTATCTCTTGCAATCCCACATTAAAAAATTAAACATTGCAGATGTGACAGTGTAAACCTTATAAAAAAGTTGAAAGTTACGCTTTTATTTTTGCTTAAAATGCATTATTTTATCATTTAATCTGCTAATCTTTTATTTTAAACAATATATAAACCAAATTTTATCATTTGGCTGACTAATTTAGATATTTATTTTAAAATTCACCTAGGTCTAGGTATACAAATACAACGTTTTAATCATTATACTGAATAGTAACAAAAATTAACGAAAAAGTCAAAGGTTTCGGGGATTTGCCCATATAAAAATAAAGTTTATTAATATTATTTTTATTCAAAAATTAATTAATATATTGATTAATCATAAAAACACTGAAGTTTAAAAACATATTTTGTTTTTTTTATATAGGATGACTCTACATTACACGAAGGAAGTGATATCTCTCGAATTGAAAGTAGATTATTAATAATGGCTCATGCATTAAGACACAATTTAACAGATAAGGCTTTGGATCATCTGTTACAATTAATTGATTGCCATCTTCCTTACAGTGAATACCGATCTAAATATCGATTTCTTAAGTCTTTACTTTATCCAAATTGCATAGAACATTTCTATTGCTTGGAATGCTCTGTAATTTTGTACTCTGCAACAATTCATTTATATTGCAAATATTGTAAACAACATTTTACGAAACCTTACTTAAAAGAAATTAAACAATATTTTTTATATATACCTTTAACACATCAATTGCAAAATTTTGTTAATAGCAAAAATTATTCTTATTTTCGTAAAATAGATTCTGAAGTAAGTGACGTTATAAATAGTAGAGTTTATAGACAGTTGCGTGAACAAAATGTTATTAGTGATAACGATATGTCTATAACATGGAACACCGATGGAGTAATGTTCAACAGGTTTTTATTTATATACCACTAAAATGTTATAAATAATTTTTTAAAACTAATACAAAAATTAATTTAATTAAGCAGAAAGATTTATTACTATTAAAGTACAAAATATTAATGACATAGAACTTTTGGCGATGATCGTTCGTATTAAATAAATTAATTTTAGATGGTGAATTTCTATTTATAACGGTTTAAAATAATCAAAATGTTAATAAGTTGTTAACTAAAATACTACAATTTAGTAGGTATATGTACTTTACTATTTTTGGTAAGTTAATTTTTCATTAACATTTATAATTATTAAAATATAAATTTAAGCTTTATAAGAATTCATATAGTTTAAAATTTACAGTTAACATTTAATATGTCTATTTTTTTTTATTATTTTTATTCTGATTTCATTACACTAAATTTTGGTAAACTT
>CM047431.1:63667771-63812680 GCA_026168455.1 Theocolax elegans | reverse complement strand
TCTGTACGGAATTATTTTCTTAAATATATCCAGAAATATCGCGTTTATTTAGGCTGTACCATCATGTAAGGTCTCAACAGTTGCTTTCATTTAAAACCCACCATATTTTGTTTGTTGTATTGTTCCCTGATTTATAATTAAAAACACAAAACAATGCAATATACAACACAAAATATGGCACATATGACAAGGCATTATACAATGGACCTTGCACATAAAAAATTCGACATCTGTACGAAATTACTCTCTTAATTATATCCCGAAATATCGCGTTTATGTAAGCAATACCATTATATAATATCTCAAAATTTGCTTTTTTTCAAATCCACTTTGTTTTGTTTGTTGTATTGTTCCTTGATTTATACTTAAAAACACAGAACAATGCAACATACAACACAAAAAATGGCACATATGACAAGGCATTATACAATGGACCTTGCACATAAAAAATTCGACATTTGTACGAAATTACTCTCTTAATTATATACAGAAATATCACGTTTAATTAAGCTATACCATCATGTAATATCTCAACAGTTGTTTTCATTAAAAGGCAACCATGTTTTGTTTGTTGTATTGTTCTCAGCGTCACTATACGCTTCGAAATTATTCAAACATTTGTACAATAATCCCATTTCTGCAGTACCTTTTAAATAACGCAAAATTGGTTTGATTAATTGCCAATGATTTTCATTCGGTCGTTCTAAATATCTCGATGCTACATTTACAGCAAAGCTAATGTCAGGCCTACTTACGGTTTGCAAAAACATTAAATTACCTACAACCTGTCTGTAAGGAGCATTGCAGTTGCTTTTAACATTATCATTTTCATTCCAGCTTGTCTCGATAGGTGTAGAAACACTATTTGATTGATCCATTTTAAACTTTTCTAAAACACTTCCAATATATTTACTTTGATGTATAAAAATAGATCCGTCACTTAATTTATTAATTTCTATTCCAAGAAAATTCTTCACATCCTTAGTACTCGTTATTTTAAATTTCTTTTTCAAATAAATAAACAATTCATCAATTAACGTTATTTCTGAAGCTGCAACAAGACCATCATCAACATAAATCGTTAAAAACATTAATTTATTATTCTTTTCATAAACATAAAAACAAGGATCAGCTTTACTTTCATTGAACCCTAGACTACTGATATAATCTGTAAAACGTTCTGTCCAACATCGCGGTGATTGCTTTAAACCGTACAAACTTTTTATTAATTTACAAACTCTATTTGATCCATCATTAAACCTTCAGGCTGCTTCATAAAAATATCTTCTTTTAACGTTCCGTATAAAAAAGCAGTTTTAATATCAAACTGATCAAGATGTAAATTTTTACGTGCAGCAATACTAAATAATAAACGTACTGTATCAAATCGAGCAACCGGACTAAATGTTTCTTTATAATCCACGCCTTCTGTTTGCGAATATCCTTTTACAACTAAACGAGCCTTATATCGATCAGTATCATCCGAATTTACTTTCTTTGTGTAAACCCACCGACTGCTAATAACCTTTTGTTTCTCAGGTCTATCGACAAGTACCCACGTTTCATTTTCGCGTAACGATTGCATTTCGTCCAGCATAGCTTCCACCCATAATTCTTTGTTTTCGGATTCTATCGCTTCCGCATAGGTTGACGGCAACCTTTCGGCTAGGTACATAATTGGACAGCCATAAAACTCAGTTTGCTTAATGCCACGCCTTCACACTCACCTTTTTGCACAACACTTTAACTAATTCTTACTTTAATATACACTGTACAGCTCTGGGCCCATAACCTGTTGAGGTTAATGAATAATGCTAGTGGATCAGTGAATAAAAAAAGGTAGAATATATTTAATATAAGTTACAATAGATAGGTGTACATATAAAAGATGCGTAGGTATACGACCATGCAACGATGTTCACTCGAAAAGAGTTTTGCTCCGACTGACTAGCCTGTAACGGCTCTTAGCGTATGTGCCGATGGCAGACGTACCGTACAACTACCTTTAATTGTTTTATTACCTTTTTGGGAAAAACCCTTACAATTCAATCCTTAACAATACCGTTAGTGCAGAAAGATGGTCATACGCTACATACATATACACGTTTAATGTAGAGTTTTATAACAAATTATAATTACTTCAACATTTATAAGCAAAGGGTGTACATTTGCTAGATTTTTGTGACTAAACTGTGCAGATATAAGACATGATTTGACTTTCTCACGCAAAATTAGCCAATATACAAGCTTACATTGTCTTTTATATCGAAAAATGGAGCATTCTTGCCCAGCAGCCGAGTAGAATAGTTATAAACATTTGAATATTGTTGATAAAGAAAGGGTGTACATTTGTTGGTTTTCTGATAATATGTTCTTTACATATAATACAGTTTTAAGCAAAAGCAGCCAATATTAAAGCTTATATTGCCTTTTATATCGAAAAAAGAACTCTTTTTGCTTTGCAATCTAATAGAATAATTATAAAGATTTGAATATTGTTGATAAACAAAGGGTGAACATATGTTTGTTTTTTGATATTTTATTCTCTACGTATAACACAGTGTTTTCAAGCATAATTTGCCAAAGTACAAGCTTAGATTGCATTTAAAACGAAAAAATGGAGCGTTTTTGCGTATCAGACAAATCAAACAGTCATAAATATTGGAAGATTATTGATTGACGATTGTTGTTGACTTGCTGGATTTTTTATATTACATTCTCTATATGTAAGACAGTATTTTCCAGGAATATCAGCAAATATATATATACAATTTTAAATGTTTTTATTTGTCTTTTATATCGATAAAATAGATCATTTTTTTTAGAAGACAAATGTTTGTTATTAATTATGTCTTACATGTTTTATTTATGATGTTACGTCATTTAAAAGGCGTAATTGAAAAAGAAAGTTTTGTTCAGGAACCACTAGAAAATCTATCTCTCTGTTGCTATTTGGCTGCTATCTTCAGTTTCGTAATTAAATATTATTTTGACTATTATATTTCATTGTTATAAAATCATTTATTTATTATAGATTACGATTTGTGCATGCACAACGAGTTTTTATGACCCCAATGAGCTTGATGAATCTGTAAGTACACTTAAATTTAAATTTTATAAAAAATATTTAAGAAATTAATTTTACATAATTAATTTATTGTTTAGGGTAATAGTATGGGAGAAAATCGATCTATTCAAGCAGCAAAGAATGTAAAAAGATACACTAAAAGGCACTTTCGAAAGGTCTGGCTAGATACTCCAGGTTTTAAGGATTGGCTAGGATGCGATGAAACGAATTCTACAAAAGCAATTTGTAAGGTTTGCAAAGCAAGTTTCGGAGCAAGACTGAGCATAATTAAAAATCATGCTAGAAGTACCACCCACATGTCTAAATTAAAACTTCAGAAACCACCTACGGCTACTGATTTAAAAGTCCCTGAAGGAGATAGCGAATACAATAGAGAGCATCCGAAAAGAGAGCTACAGTTTCTGTCAACTTGTGTAAAAGTAGATTTAGCTTTCAAAAAAATTCCAGTTTTATTAAAGTACTTAAAAGCGATGGATAAGAGTGACCAATGGAATGATTTGAAAATAGGGAGGACAAAAGCTCGTAACATGATTGTCAATGTACTTGGTAAAGGCTCGAAGCATGAGTTGGCTGAATATTTAAAAAATAATTTTTTTTGTCAGTATCGATGAATCAACCGACGTAGCAAAAGAAAAAAATTTAGTTATATTAGTTCGGTATATTGATGCGAAAGGTTTCGTAAAAATTCGAAATTGGGACTTAGCTACGATTTTTGAGAAGGGCAAAGAAGCAAAGTGTGGATCGAAGGATCTTTTCGAATGTATTGAAAAATCTTTCCGTAATTATAACATTCCTCTAACCAATATTTATGCTTGTTCTACTGATGGCTGTCAGACAATGATTGGTCGCAAAACAGGATTAAAAAAATTACTATCGGAAATAATACCAAATATAATTATGGTAAAGTGTCCTGCGCATATAACGCACTTATGCGTGCAGTATTCATGCTTCGAATTACCGAAGGAAATCATGAAACTGTTTACCCAAATAGCAACCATGTTAAACAGTTCGAATAAGCTGCATGATTTTGCAGAGCTGCAAAATGAATTAGGTGCTCCGGAGCACAAAATTTTAAACACTGCTATGACTCGTTGGCTATCATTGGAAGCTTGCACTTTGCGGATTTTAGAGCAGTGGGAGTGTTTAGTAGCGTTCGCTGAAACATTATCGGTCAAAAAAGATGTTGTCGCACAAGAGGTATTTTTGTTAATGTCTAGCGAGGAAACGAAATGCTATCTTTATTTGTTAAAAAAAACGTTATGCGAAATAAATGCGTTAAACAAATTTTTTCAAAAAAAGGGTGTAATATTGCATCCAATTAATGACCAATTGGAAAAGCGTTATAGAAATATTGTATCGTGTTTTATGCGCCGCACTTACGTTATTTCAACGCCAGTTAACAAAATTGATATTTTATATACCGATAATTATTTGTATACCGATTATTTTATATACCGATAATTTTGTATAACTGCATTCAATTTTGTAATATCGTTGTGCGTAGAAATGAAAGAGCGGTTCGATAATTTTAAAAATCCAATTTATGAAACAGCAGTATGCTTAAATCCTCATAATGCATCTTCTTTAGATTTCAGACAAAAAAATCCAAACATTTTTTATAAATTTATGGACGTGCATAAAAAATTTGTTTCTAACGGAAATTTAAAAATGCAACTTAAAAACGAATGGGATAACTTACCTTATCTAGAAATACCGCAGTATTTGCTGTCTAATGAGGCAGCGGTAGAAGAATTTTGGTTGCATGTAAAACATGTAAGGATGGATAATTGCTCGTTTCAAGCGCTTAGCGAAACCGCGCTCTACATTTTGACAATCCTTCATGGGAATGCAGATCCTGAAAGAGCATTTAGCGCTCAAAATAATTTAAAAACAAAAAATAAAAATGAATTGCACGTGCCGACTGTTGACGCAGTTTTACGAATTAAAGAGGCTATTTCATTTCAAGGTGAAAATGAGCTTTTTGAGACGAGCAAACCGATGATTGATCTGGCGGTAAACCGTAAATATTATAAAAATAAAAGTTAAATAAATGTAAAAAAAATTAATGCAGAAATATTACCTGCAATATACAATATATGTAATATAATGTAAATAAAGTACGTAATAGATAAAATAGATATATACATATATAACAAATATTTATGCAAATTGATATAATTAACTAATTACTTGTTTCTTGCAACTTTCACCATCCAATCCTCATCTGTATCCCTTTGGACCATTTTCTACAAAATTTCGAGTCTCTATAGCATTATGCGTGTAAAAATAACAGCGCTTTTTCACGAAAAATGTTAAATTTCAGATTTTGTTAATTAAGCGAATTAACTAATTAATTATATGTTGTAGCATTCATCATTAAGTCATTTTCTGTATACCTTTGGACTGTTTTTTGCAAAATTTCAAGGCGCTATAACATCATGCTTGTAGAAACGATACGGTTTTTCCGAAAAAAATGTCAACTAATTCCGGCCTTAATTCATTATTCTAATTAACTGATTCGAAGTGCAATATACTTAATATATTTAGCTGTGCTTGGTGGTTAAAAGCAATAATTAAAAAGCAAACGAAGTCACTAAAAGCGAGGGTGCCGCGATGCGTGTTTCGACTCTGGCTAGCCGCGTTGAATCCAGTCGCCAATTTCAAGCTCATAATAATCATAGTTATTTCTAATATGTAATAATTTATAACAAACAAAATTATAAGTAATCAAAGTTTACAATTATGCTCCTTTTGTATATAATGTGCATTCATTAATAATTCGCTAATTTAATTCTCCGCTCCGTCCCGTTACGTTTCTAGTTCTGCCGTTCCGCTCCCGTTCTCTCGATAACTGTATGAATGCAGTTATCGCGCCGGGTAAAACAGAACGCTTTATCTTATTTTTGTGAATTATTGTTATTTTTGTATAATAGCGCGTTTATTGTACAACCAATTAATAGTTTATGTATAATAATCAATATTTATTCATTATTTTTCATGTACAAAGCGTAAATCTAATAATCTAATAAATTAAATTAAAATGCATTTTATAAGACCGATACACAAATTTGCATCCTACGCGCTAAAAATTAATAAACAATTATTTTTTTTACAATAACTTTCTTTGTTTAACTTTTATACGATATATTGAATAATAAAAATAATTTATTTTACTACTTTTATTTTCCCCGTATAATGAATTTTTAAATTACGCGCCGAGGATTATGCAAATTTTGGCATCGCTGATCAATACTGGATGAACGTTTGATACCAACGTTCCAAACCAATAATGGGTACCAATATTGGTTCAACGTTGGGTACCAACATTGGTCCAACGTTGGGTACCAATCTTGGTCCATCGTTGGGTACCAACTTTGGTCCAACGTTGGCTACTAATTTTGATTCAACGTTGGGTACCATCACTGGTCCAACGTTTGGTACCAACATTGGTCCAACGTTGAGTACCAATATTGATGAAACATTGGGTACCAACATTCCAAACCAACTGTGGCACAGGGATGGGCGATTCTACTCGATTCTCTAAAATTAATTCGATTCTTTTTTTAATGTATCGATTATTTATTCGATTCTTGAAGAATCGGTACTCTAGAAACGAAGAATCGATACGATTATACGACAGCACTTATATGAATTACGAAAATATTCTGTATTAAGTGGTTTACAATACTTAAAACACGACAAGTGGTTTACAATAATTAGAACACGCAAAACGGGAATGAAGCACTGAGCAGAGCAGGATGATGTAAAAACCATGCGGTGCCCGACCGTATTCTAATTTGCGACGTTGAAAAATGTATAAGAATCAAAGACTGAGTACTGATAATATGATAATATAAAAATAGTAATAGTGAATTAGTGTCTATAAGTAAACAGAAATCTGTATAATCATAGAGGCTATTAGTATGTACAGCATAGCTGTTACATTACAGCATAGATTAACGGAAAACTAATTTAGAAAACTTAATCTCCAAGTATTTTAATTTCAAATTTTCAACCCAATTTTTTGTATAAGATTATATAAATGTGTATATAATATAACGGCATGTATTTTATAGATGTCAATAGAAATTTTTTATATATTTATTAGTATTTCACTTTTAGTAATTTTATTATTCATTATTAAATACTCTACATAGAATTTGGGTACCAATATTCCAAACCAACTATGGCACCGGGATGATCGATTCTTCTCGATTCTCTAAAATTTATTCGATTCTTTTATTAAAGTATCGATTATTTATTCGATTCATGAAGAATCGATACTCCAGAAACAAAGAATCGGTACTGTAGAAACGAAGAATCGATACGACTATACGACTGCACTTATATGAATTACGAAAATACTTTGTATTAAGAGGATCACAAAACTTTAAACACGACAAGTGGTTTACAATACTTAGAACCCCTATTAAAAAAATTAGTACAAATTTAGTACAAAATCAATACCGAATTTGGTACTAAACTAGTACAAAATTAGTATAAAATTCGTACAAAATTTGTACAAAAATCGTACCTAAAAAGTCCGAATTCACAGTTCTAAATTTGTACGGAATTTGTACGGAATTTGTACAGAATTTGTACAAAATTTGTACAAAATTTTTACAGAATTTGTACTAAATTTGTACAGAATTTGTACAGAATTTGTACAAAATTTGTACTAAATTTGTATTAAGTTTATGGGAATACTATTTCAATTTTGTATTTCATGTCGTGTACTAGATAAAGAAAAATGCAAACCGTACAACCCACGTAAAAAAATAGTATACAGATTGTATACAAAATGTATACAATTTATTTTATACAAATAGTATACAATGTTGGTTGTATACAATATGTATAAAATCTGTATATAATCTGTAAAAAAAATAGTCTATACAATTTGATAAAAATTTTATACAAAGAGTAAAGAAATTTCTTTATTTCTTATTTTTGTATAAATAAAAAATTTGGAAGATTGAAAACAGAAAATATATTAGGCATTTGGAAACAGCTGCAGCACTGCCCTGTGAACGATAAAAACTGTAGAGGTTATGGACATCAGAACCATCGATGATGAGGAGATTAACGCAACCAAGAATTGCTGCTACCACTGACACCAACGATCTTGAAAAAATGTCAACAACTTTTCCTTCATCGCGATTTGGCCAAAATTTTCAAACTACCATTTCGTTACATCCAACAAATGTTTTGTTCTTTGTTTGTCAAGTCGATTTTCAACTTTCTCTTTCAGTTGCTAATAAAAAAAGTTGAAAATCGACTTGACAACAAAAGAACAAAACATTTGGTCAGACCCTGTCTAACATTCATGATGTGCAAGTCGATGTTGAAGAGTCCGTTGGATGTAACGAAATGGTAGTTTAAAAATTTTGGCCAAATCGCGATGAAGGAAAAGTTGTTGACATTTTTTCAAGATCGTTGGTGTCAGTGGTAGCAGCAATTCTTGGTTGCGTTAATCTCCTCATCATCGATGGTTCTGATGTCCATAACCTCTACAGTTTTTATCGTTCACAGGGCAGTGCTGCAGCTGTTTCCAAATGCCTAATATATTTTCTGTTTTCAATTTTCCAAATTTTTTATTTATACAAAAATAAGAAATAAAGAAATTTCTTTACTCTTTGTATAAAATTTTTATCAAATTGTATAGACTATTTTTTTTACAGATTATATACAGATTTTATATATATTGTATACAACCAACATTGTATACTATTTGTATAAAATAAATTGTATACATTTTGTATACAATCTGTATACTATTTTTTTACGTGGGTTGTACGGTTTGCATTTTTCTTTATCTACCCACGTAAAAATATTTTATACAGGTTGGATACAAAATTTATTCAATTTATTGTATAAAAATTATATCAAAAAATGATTCTACATAATTTGATACAGTTTTTATTCAACGTATAAATAATATGGGTTTTATACCATTTTTATACAATTTTCACTAATACATTTTTTTTATTAATAAATAACGTTTATTAATATTAAGCAAGATTTATACAAAATATGCTTAAATACAATCAATATAATATTATAGTATATCAAGTATTAAATGCTTGAAGATAATCAATATAATAAAATTACATTATTTTTTTTCATAATTATTAGGAGGAAAACAAATATAATTATCAATTTGCAAAATTTTTCCTTGAATTAATTCTAACGGAATAATATGGATACAGTAAGTTTCGCGGATAGGCACAATGAAATTATAGAAATCTATTCTAACATCCTGATTAATAATTCTCAATAATTCTCTACCATAATTGCTTATTAACTCACGAGTAAGTGCAAATAACTGATTATTAATAGATATAAAGCATAAGACTGTTCCAAAGCAACAGTTATTCCAATAAATATTATAATTACATCTTTTCTTTTGGCGTTTGTATAATTGTGAAGTAAAAGTAGTATTGCCTATTTGAACTTTAGCATATACAGTAACATTTGCAATTGTTATTTGTTTTGTTAAACAAAATTCTTGTATAATACTTCGTTCGTTCTCAGTAAATACCTTTTTAACGGGTCTTCCGAGACCTTTTATCTCTTCACCCGTTTTATGACGATTTCTGGTTAGTTCTAATTTACTTTTCAATACTTTTTGAGCATTATAAATGTACATTGTATTTACAATTTCCACTTCAATTTTATTTGAACCGTGAATAAGTTTCTTTATTTGGCCGTTCCCATCTTCAAACGGGAAGGCTGACCAAGCCCAAAGAGGTCCCCATAAACGGACATGATGTGCTAAGTGAGTAAGCTGATGAACGTTAAATGAACACTTCTTACGTCCATATAAAACTTCCACGTCGATCACAAACAAATTTAATAAATAATCGGCAAGATCAATTTCTTCCAAATGAATCTTATCTTTTAGTAACAATAATATTCCGTATGCTAAAAGTAAGAAATGCTCATAATATTTACGTGGAAGCCTATTTTTTAATAAAATAGGGAAATAATGAATTAAAGCTTCACGTAACTCAGAAGCTTTCCAAAAGATCATATATTTAATTTTCTTGGAGTGCGTGTTACGTAATCCGGTGGGCACACTTTTTGGAGCTCCTCGTCGATTTCATTCTTTAATCGTTTGTGAACATAAAAAGGTTCTTTATTATTTTTAGTGTCGAACCATAACAAGAGCAGCATTCGAAACACACCGAGTAAAACGGCGTGCATATAATCTGGCACGAAAGAAATTGATGTATCAAAACCTGGAATTAATGCTGTAATTGACGGGCCTTTGACTCCATTAACGTGTTCTATATTATTCGTTACTGCGTCCAATGCTTGAGAAATCATTCTTTCCTTTGTTCGGGGTGTAGCATTTGTTATTGGAGGATATACTCTTGTAAATCCGAAGCCTGTCGCACATGTTTCACCACTGTGCTCGCAAAACGTACATCCGTATTCTCCATTAAACTGCATAATATTTTGAGCTGGTGCTCTTGCCACAGCATCCAAAGTAGCTATGGGAGCAATAACAATACTGTGGTTAGTTGTGTTACACTCATTGTCCAACCAATATATTCCATTTGTATATAAATCTTTCAATGTATCAACAAATGGTTTAAGAAAAGAATTCATATTTGGCTTCTTTTCACAATTATAGTAAATACCCGATACAAATACGAAATTCCTTCGATTTTCAGGAGGAATGTTAATAATCTCAGTCTGCACTAACCAGACTTGAGCGTTTGAATTTTTAGCTACAGGGAAACCATCGGTATTCCATAAAAGAATGACATCGATATCAGTAATATTATAATCTTGCATTAATTTTTGGATATTTAAACTTGAAGATACATCGCATATATAATCAGAATTGTTATTAATTAACCTTTGTTTATGAATTTGTAACAAACTTTTAAGATTTCTTCTCTCAAATGCATCTTTCAGAAGAGCTTTCAAATTATATTCGACAAAAACGCCATTAATTTTATCACTTTTACAATTTTCGCAACTTAATAATGTATTTGATGAATTGAATTCACCTAAATAGTGTGAACAATTTCCACACATGCGATGTTTTTTTATTGTATCAGAATTATTTGTTATTAATTTATCTAAAAATTTCATTAAAAAATACTTTGTTTTTGGAAGCGAATTAGGCTGAGGTAAGTGCAAATTTAACAATTTTAATAAATCATCTAAACCTTTTTTTGTTAAACAGTTATCCAAATAAAAATCTAATATTTTACAAACGGATTCTCCTACCGTTAATTCACAATCGTTATATAATACTTTATTCATCCACTCTTCGTTTTCATACTCAATATTAACGTCTTCGGGAATATCTTCAAGATCGTCGTCAAAACTATCATTTAATCCGTCTAAAGATTCTAGAGAAACTGCGCTTGAATTATCTGAATCGCCTTGCTCATTGTTTCTACTTTCATCACGTAACTCCTGTTATAATTAATTTAAAATATAAAATATCTTATGATTAATTTAAAAATATAAAAAATTTTATTATTAACATAAAAAATTTCGGGATTTAACCGTATACAAAGTTGAAATATTTGTATCTATTGCTTAATGTCTTTATTTTTATACTCCTATCGTAGAACTACTCAACCACGAAAAATTTTTTTGCTAAGAAAGCACTTGTTGTAAAAACATTTTACAGTAGTACATATTTAAAATATAAATCGTGTAAATCGATAAATAAACGATATCGATTAAATCTCTTAAAAAATTGTATCGCTCGCATAATTAGTTTATTAAAAAACTATAAATTAAACATTTTTTCTAGGGCTGGGAATTCTATCCAGATTTTTGACTATCCGGATAACTCGGGTATTCGGATATTCGAATATCTGAATAATAAATCCGAATATACCGGATAATTCGGATATTCGAATATTGATATACGGATGTTGAAATATAATGATGTTGGATATTCGAAAGTAAACAATTGACTTTATAATATAAATGACTTTCTTTGCGATGAGGAACTAGTGAATTTTAATGCCATGAGACTCACTGTACTAGTAGCAGCAGCAGTAACACTTTATGGCTTATAATTCAAATACGCCACCAGAATTTAGGGAGTTATTTATTTCAAATAAATGAATAATCTGCTACCGAAGCTGCAAATGCAACCTGTGTGCGCGCTCGTATTATTAGGCTCTCACTCTCAAATTCCCGCACTATCGCAACATGCGCGCTCTTTTGTGTTTAAGGTATACATAGGAGAGCGTGTATGTACATTATACTCACACTCACGTGTATGAGTAGTGAGTACCTACCTTCCATTTGCAAGTTAAGCTTCCGATTTTCATAAATATTGTTGAAATGTGTCTAACATTTGTATTTCATTATCGTATAATTTTGAAAAGTGTCGATAACTGTAAAGCGGTATATTTACAAACAGCCCTTTTCAGAGCTAAGGAATAAGAGTGTGTATGTATTGTGTTGTGTGTGTGTGTGCGAATTCTTTCTCTCGCCGACTCGCGAGACTTGTAGCAAGCCAGGCAGTCTAGTCCGGTCGCTCTCGGTGTTGACATCGAGTGTTCTAACTCGTCTTTGAATAAATACACGTTATATTAGCCTTGATACCTTTCTTTCTCTACAACCCAGCCTCCACCTTAAGTTCAACAAATATCATTTTTATTTTGAAGCTCTATCAATGATTGCAGTTAAATATAATAAGATACAGAATATAATAAGATAAAGGTAAAGAATATTTTGTATATAAATTTCATTTAACGAATAAATTAATAAATAAAAATTAAATTAATACAAGCAAATTTTGTGAAAGTAAAATAATATAAAAAATTTTATGAATATTAATTATAGAATATGACATCCAAATCCAGTGCAATTTGGGACCATTTCAGAAAGAGTGATGAGAAAAGCAAATCTATTTGTTTATATTGTGACAAAGTGCTTCAAAACAATGGATCTACTTCAAGTCTCTGGAATCATTATAGATTTTTTCATCTTCAGAGAATGGTGTTGAAAAAAAGCCTATGAATCCGAGTCATCTTTAATAACGGAAAATCCAAGGAAACGTCCTGTTGCCGACGAATCAAACGCAAATTTAGAAATTGAACAATCACCCACAAAAAAAGTTCGAACTTCTCGAGTGGCTCAATCTATTATTCGCGGAAGACATGTCTCTAAGGAGAGACAAGAACTCATAACACAAACCATTGTCAAGATGATTGTTACAGATTTACTGCCGATCTCAGTAGTTGAAGGTGATGGATTGAAAAATCTACTAACAATTTAGAACCAGAATATAAAATTCCATGTCGTAAAACGATTTCATCGAGAATTAAAAATTTATATAACGATAAAGTAGAGGAAGTCAAAATGGCACTTGATTCAGCATCGAATATTGCTTTAACAACCGACTGCTGGACTTCAAGAGCTACCCGATCGTATATGGGACTTACATCTCATTATTTGGATTCTGAATGGAAACCATAACCTTTCTTGCAACTAAACATAACGCATCACTCAAAAAAAATGTTCAAAACGCAATTTTTGTTAGAATGCGACGACAGTTCGTTTCGCTATTATAAACGATCAATTTTATTCGATGAGAATCAATCGTCCATTATCTATCGGCCAGGAAGATTTATTTTTTTGTGGCCTGAAAATTCAAAAATTCTAAAAATATCGAGGGCGAATCATTCAAATGTCTAGTAAGTAATTATAATATTTAACAAATCAAGAAATTAATTATTTAAATAACTATATTAATTTGTTTAATTGTACTAAGACTTTTATTAAATGTTCTAATAAAGATGTAAATATGTCGTTGTATTAATAACCTCATAGTGCGTAAAATTAGAAATATATATTTGATTAGATCATTATATTTTAGATGACGAATCCGAGTTGTTTGAATTAATGGACAGATTGAGAAAATCAGATGATAAGTATAAGAAAGAAGAAAGTAAGAAAAAGCGAAATTTAAACGTTGAGCATGAGTCGGAAGATGAATTCAACAGCAAGAAAGCGAAGGTACATATTTATTAGCATTAATAAATCACTTGTAACAAAGTAATTATCTTTATAATAATTAACTCATTACAGATACATGTTGGAAAGCGTTTAAAAAAACGAATAGAATCTATAGTTGATAGAAACATCTTAAATGAGTTAGGAATATCGACTCAACCACAGATTGTTTGTGGAAATTTGAAAACTGTATCTACTAACGATGTACCAACTGAGACAGCAAAAATATTAAATTCCAAAACTTCTTACCCAAGCAATTTAAATTGGATACATGAAAAAATAAAAGAATTACGGGCCGATGTTGAATCGTGTTTTGCATCACTTACTGTGATTGCTGATGGTCTACAATGTTTAGCCCTCGTAAGTATAAAAAAGCACTTAAAAACGTTATAAAGATTTTCAGTAATTTTTTCATTTCAAATTTAAATAATAAATTGTTAATTATATTTTTTTGTAGTAATCTTAATAATATCTTAATAATAATTTTATCTTAATAATAATGTGTTGTGCGAGTTAATCTAATTTAAAGAAACGCCCTCTGCAATGACACGTGCAACGGTTTCCGGGCGTAAGGGCCAGTCGGGCTACACCTCTCGAGCCGTTAATACGCACCGCACCTAACCTCAATATATTTATCATAACTCGCCTCTATTCATTTAACATATACCTCAACATGGTGGCAGCGGCTAAAAAAGTTTTTTAGTTTGTCAAATTAGGACGTGCGTTGTAGTTAAAATTACTATTCGCGATCGCCTAACAGTAAGTCGACGGAACAAGTTTATTCCGCGCCATAATGACGAGCAACAGTTCGCAAAATTCGGAAATTACGAGCGGCTCCGCCACATCGTCCATTAGTATACAACCTCCCCACGAGTTCGACTTCACGAAGCCCGAGCTTTGGAATAACTGGTCGAGAAGATTCGACCGTTATGTATCAGTGGCGAATCTTTCTTCGAAAACAGAGAAGGAAAAGATCGACTTGCTCTGTTATTGCATGGGCGAAAAATCTGAAAATATTTTAAATCAGATTTTGCCTCAAATTTCGGACACTACAACTGTACAAAACGTTAAAGACAAATTTTCGTCGTATTTCACGCCTAAAAAAAATACAGTGTTCGAGCGTTTCAAATTTAACTCGAGAGTGCAAGGTGCGGACGAAAGTGCCGATGTTTTCATTACGGCATTACACACATTGGCGGAGACTTGTGACTATGGTGTTCTTAAAGATGAGTTGATTCGTGATCGCATCGTAATCGGTTTAAAAGACAGTAAAACATCCGAAAGACTTCAACTTATGTCTGAACTAACGTTGGAAAAGGCAATAGCTTCTGTTCGATTAGCCGAAACTCAAGCGAAAGAGAATAAAAATATTCGAAAAAGTTCAAACGAACATAGTGACGTGAATGCAGTATTCAAACAAAAGAAACCTCCGGCTTCGACTAAGAAACAAGCGCACCGCCAAGTAAACAAACCCGAGGTCAAAGGAACGGAGTTATGCTATAGATGCGGTCTTCGACGCCATCCATCTTCCAAGAATTGCCCCGCGCTGAATTCGGCATGCCGAAACTGTAAAAAGATTGGACATTGGGACAAGGTGTGCAAATCCAAAAACATTCGATGCGTGGATCAAGAGCATGAAAAGGACAACAGCGCGGCGTTTCTAGGAATGGTATCGGGTAACTCTGTAGAGAAAAATAACAACTTCTGTATTAAAATCGAAGTTTATGAATTACATAAGAAATTAGAATTTTTAATTGATAGCGGCGCTCAAGTTTCTTGTATATCGGCTAATACTATAATAAAAAATGACAAAATAAAAATTTTTCCTACTAATAAAATTATTCGTGGCGCGGATGGAAAAATATTAGATACTTTAGGTTACATTAAAACGCGTATCGGTGTAAAAAATAAGGTAGTTAATGCGCAAATATTTGTAATGCGTAATTTTGAAAAAAATTTACTTGGACAGCCTGAAATCCAATCTCTTTGTTTAATTAAAAAAATTTATAATATTCAAAGCGATAGTATTCCGACAGTAAAATTATTACAAAAATATGATAGCGTTTTCAAAGGTTTGGGAAAATTTCGAAAAGAATTAAAAATCCAGATTGACAAAGATGCCCAACCTTTTTCTTTATCGACTCCGCGCTCAGTACCAATCCCTTTGTTAAGTAAGTTAAAAAGCGAATTAAATAATCTCGTAAGTAAAAATGTAATCAAACCGGTGACTTTTCCAACAGATTGGTGTAGCCCAATCGTGGTAGTGCCAAAGAAAAACAGCGACGAAATTCGACTGTGTTGCAATTACACAAAATTAAATAATAGTGTTAAGCGCGCGATCTACCCCATACCAAAAATAGATATAACATTAGCAAAACTTAAAGACGCGAAATATTTTACGAAATTGGACGCCAAAGCAGGTTACCATCAGATCAAATTGCAGAAAGAAAGCCAACCTCTTACGACATTTCTGACCCCGTTTGGGCGTTACATGTATACGCGTCTTCCATTTGGGATCAGCTGTGCTTCGGATTATTTTTCAGAAAGATTCTCCGAACTGTTGTCCGACATACCGAACGTAGTTCTACACGTAGACGACGTACTCATTTTCGCAAAATCTATTGAAGAGCACGATAAAGCTCTAGAAACTGTGTTATCGCGTTTAAAAAAAGAAGGTGTCACATTGAATAAAAATAAGTGCGAGTTCGCTGTACGCGAAATTAATTTTTTAGGCCATAGAATTTCACTGCGAGGTATCGAAGTACTACCCGATAGAGTATCAGCTATTACCGATTTCCCGACTCCTAAGAATAAAGAGTCCCTAATGCAATTTTTAGGTGCGGTTAATTACGTTGGCAAATTCATACCCAACAAGTCAAAAATCCTTGAGCCTTTAAACTCTCTTTTAAAAAATAACGTAACATTTACTTGGTTTGAACAACAAGAAAAATCGTTCCGTGAAATAAAAGAATGTCTCAAAAAGGCTCCTACCTTAGCACATTTCGACTACACCAAGCATATTATCGTACAAGCAGACGCGTCAGGGTATGGCCTCGGAGCAGCCCTTTTACAAGAAAACGCCGACAAAACGCGCGAGATAGTAGCATACGCATCTCGTACACTCAGCGCTTGTGAACAACGCTACAGTCAGATCGAGAAGGAAGCTCTTGCTTTGTCTTTCGCGACGGAACGTTTTAAAGATTATATTACAGGAATTATAATTACACTCGAAACTGACCACAAACCCCTTTTACAAATTTTAAAAAGTAAAGATATAGATCAATTAACACCAAGACTGCAACGTATTCGTTTACGCTTAATGCGATACCAATATGACATATCGTACGTTCCAGGTAAACTATTAGTTTTAGCCGATTCGCTTTCTCGTAATCCGTTAAGTGAGATAGATAAAAATGCGGATGATTACCTGAAGAGATTAATTTATATGTGAATCTAATTTTAAGTAATTTTCCCGCTACATCTAAGTTGATAGAAAAAATAAAACGTGAACAAAAAAGCGATCCTGTATGCGCACAAATTATAGACTACTGTGTAACGAACTGGCCTTCTAAAAATCATCTTTGCGACGATTTATCGCGTTATTTCGAGTTAAAGGACGAATTTTCTTTATGCGATGATTTATTACTATATAAATCGCGTATAGTTATTCCACCGTCTCTCCAGTTGGAGTTATTGCATAAAATTCACGAAGGTCACTTCGGAATCAACAAATGTAGAGAACGAGCGAAGCAATCTATATGGTGGTTCGGCTTAAGTACTCAATTAAAAAACCTTATCGAAAGTTGCCCTCAATGCGTACAGGAAAGACAAAATAAACGCGAACCTTTTGTTAGAGAAAATTTACCTGAAAGACCATGGCAAAAATTAGGCATGGATTTATTTTATTATAAACATTGGTACCTTATAATAGTTGATTATTATTCTAAATTTTTTGAAATATATACCTTGAAATCTTTAACAGAAAACGAAATAATAGAAAAATGTAAGTCGTCTTTCGCGAGATTTGGGATTCCGGAAGTAGTCCGTAGCGATTGTGGTAAACAATTCTCGTCCGAATTTAAAAAATTCGCAAAGGAATACGACTTCGAACATATTACAAGCTCGCCAAAATTTTCGCAAAGTAATGGCGAGGCAGAAGCAGCTGTTAAAATCGCGAAAAATATAATAAAAAAATGTAAAGACATTCATTTAGGGTTGTTAGCATACAGAACCACTCCAACGGAAAATAAATTTTCTCCCGCGGAACTTTTATTTTCGCGAAAAATACGCTCTCGTCTACCTATTCTTCCTAAAAACCTCGGCACATTTACAAGACATGATGTCGTTGCGCTCAAAGATAATGAGAGAAAGGGGAAGCAAGAAATAATGTACAACAAACGACATAGAACGACGACTCTTTCCAAATTAAATGTTAACGATGCTGTATGGATCACGGACATGCGGGTCTATGCGAAAGTTATAAAACATGATGTAACACCTAATTCATATATTGTGAAGACTGAAAAAGGTAGCATTATAAGACGCAATCGGTGGCATCTCGTGCCAGCACCATACAAAAGCGATCTCGATTCAACCTCTGGCTATATACCGGTGGTGCCCGATGATTTCTCGAGTGACGTCGCTCCAAACAATAATAATGTAAATACTTCGTGCGTTACGCCACCACAAGACGATCTACGTGAGAACATTAGTACCGCTTTACCACGGAACCTTAATCAGACTTTGGGTGAATCCGTCACCGAGCGAGCGTCGCAGAACGCAAATGCTTCTAATCCTGTACAACCTCCGCGCAGATTGGCCCGCGAAAGAAAACCGCCAAATCGATACCTTGTAAGCTCGTAACATTTTGATTTTGTATTCGTACTACCTTTCTTATTGTAACGATTTACCGAAATTTTATATCTTATCAAAATATATAACCTATATTGTATTATATAAAATGGCTTCAAAATAAAAGAGGAAAGGTGTTGTGCGAGTTAATCTAATTTAAAGAAACGCCCTCTGCAATGACACGTGCAACGGTTTCCGGGCGTAAGGGCCAGTCGGGCTACACCTCTCGAGCCGTTAATACGCACCGCACCTAACCTCAATATATTTATCATAACTCGCCTCTATTCATTTAACATATACCTCAACATAATGTTTTGTGAGATACTCAATATTTAAATTCTATTATATTTAAATAAATTTGAAAGAACATATTTTTAAATGTATAATTGGTTAATGTTCAGTAGAATTTTGAAATTACTTGTCAAGTGTATTTTTTTATCAATTATTTATTAAATAGGCTCTGGAGGACCAAGTAAAGGAAAATACTCTGTGTGCCAGTGAGCCTAGAATTCCTGTAGAATCTATTGACTCTTTGGCTTAATATGGAAGCTTTAATACCCGTAGAAAATACGCCTGCTATTTTGTCCGTCAAAACTACAGAATCTATTCAACAACGTATCTCAAACATAAAGTACACCGAATCCTGCAACGTTCCTGAAGAAATACCCAGCATCTCAGTTGAAAAAAGGCCCAATAGCTCAACTGCCAGTTCGATAGTAAAAATGAATTCAACCATAACTCTGTCAGATGATTCCGATTATTTTCCAGATATAAATAATGATTTGGTTAATACCTATCATACTTACCTTTATTCTTTCATTTTTGTAAATTAGATTCCTTAATTCTGCTTATTTTTAAAGGTATCTCCAGTAGCAACTGCAAAACGTATTAAACAAGAAAAGCCAGATTTTAGTAGTTCTGATGATGATTTAATGGTAGGTTATATTGTATCAAAAAATAATGAAATTGTATCAAAAAAATAAATACTTAATATTTTGTCATTTTAGGAAAGTAACATCGATAGTATTGGATTATCTCACGAGAAAAAAAGTAAAAATAAACCCATTATGAAAATTGAGAAAGAAAATATCAATCGTCAAGAAAACATAACAACTGCACATTTTAGTACAAAAAAAGATAATTATGAAATATCTCTTTCTGACGAAGACGATGATAATGATGATTGGACATTGCAATTTACTAATGCCGATGCATCAATTGGTGTAAGTATTAATATTTTTGTATCACATTATATCATAAATAATCCTATAAATTAATATAATTTCTTATTTGTTTCAGTTAACCGAACTTGTTAAAGAATCTAATATATTTGTCAAGAGTTTTGCTTTGAAGAATGTCTATCAAACTTGTGATAAACAGACTAATATGGCTCGCGCTCTTTTAAAGCTTGTTTTTAAACAAGAAGCATAGTTGAAGTGCTCTTTACGAGGCAAACCTGCAAATGGAATAGGCAGCTCTGATCAGCGTAGACCAAGACTTCACCCAGGAGGAGTCAATGCTATTTTAGGTTAGTTTTCTATTATTATGTAAACAAAACTTGGTTCAAATTTATATAACTTATTTGTCTTATTCTTACAGCATTTACCCGAGGATATGCAAAAAAACACGGTTGGAAGCAAATCGATGACCAACTAGTTTCTAAGAGTATGGCTCAAAATTTGATTGAGATGAAGGACAAAAAAATTCTGAATGAAAGAAGAAAACTAAAGCAAGAGAAAAAGGAATTTTGTTAATTATTTTCAAGTATACTATTTATTGTTATTTAGTTTTGTTAAACAACGTATTAGTTAAATAAATTAATTTCGCTTTATTGTTCATAACAGTTATTATTTCATAACATATTTATTTATTAATTACCGTTATTTATTAATAAAAAAAATGTATTAGTGAAAATTGTATAAAAATTGTATAAAACCCATATTATTTATACGTTGAATAAAAACTGTATCAAATTATGTAGAATCATTTTTTGATATAATTTTTATACAATAAATTGAATAAATTTTGTATCCAACCTGTATACAATATTTTTACGTGGGAGTACACGACATGAAATACAAAATTGAAATAGTATTCCCATAAACTTAATACAAATTTAGTACAAATTTTGTACAAATTCTGTACAAATTCTGTACAAATTCTGTACAAATTCTGTACAAATTTTGTACAAATTCTGTACAAATTTAGTACAAATTTTGTACAAATTTAGTACAAATTTTGTACAAATTTTGTACAATTTCTGTACAAATTCCGTACAAATTTAGAACTGTGAATTCGGACTTTTTAGGTACGAATTTTGTACAAATTTTGTACGTAATTTATACTAATTTTGTACTAATTTAGTACCAAATTCGGTATTGATTTTGTACTAAATTTGTACTAATTTTTTTAATAGGGACACGAAAAACGAGAGAGAATCACTGAGCAGAGCAGGATGATGTAAAAACTTCATAGAGTTTCTACAATAGAAAATAGTGAAATCAAATCAATTAACAACTATCTTTAATTAAACATTTATATATTTTTTTTGCTTAAACTCCATAAATATTCTGCAATAGAAAATACTGCAATAGAAAATCAACCTTCGGTACCAACATTCAAATTCCAATAGTGAATACCAATATTGGCACAACGTTGGATACCAAAGTTCAAAATCAATAATGGGTACCAATATTGCTCCAACGTTGGATACCAACGTTCCAAACCACAATGACTATCAATATTGGATAAACGTTTAATACCAACGTTCAAAACCAATAGTGGGTACCAATATTTATTCAACGTTGGGTGCCAACGTTCAACCCAATAATGAGTACCAATATTGGTCCAACCTTGGGTACCTATATAGGTCCAACGTTGGGTACCAACATTGGTCCAACGTTGGGTACCAATTTTGATTCAACGTTGGGTACCAATATTGATTTAAGTTGGTACCAACATTGTCCAACGTTGGATACCAATTTTGATTCAAATTGGTGCCAACGTTACACCAATAATGCTACCATATTGATCAAAGTTGGTACCAACATGGTCCAACATGGGTCTAACGGTCCAACGTTGGGTACCAATATTGGTCCAACGTTGGATACTAGCATTGGTCCATCCTGTTGAAAATAAGTATGTAATTTAATCATATAATTAAATTATGTAACGAAATTACATAATTTGTTATATAATAAAAGTATGTAATTAATTACATAATAAGTTGTTTCAATTCATTACGTAATGAATTTTCGTTACATAATTTAATTACTTAACTTTTAATGTAATTATTAAAAATTATGTAACTTATTGTATAATTTAGCGCAGTATTATATGGTTTTATATAAATGTTATTAATGGCGTAGAAAAAAATGGAACGTGTCTCAAGGTAAAAATATAGGTTTTTTTAGTATTCAAGATATAAATTTTCTAAACACTGCTTTTGACTGATAGTGATTTGACTGATTTTGTTTTTGACTGATTTTGGTTTTGACTGATTTTGTGTTTGACTGATTTGGTTTTCGACGGATTTTGACTTGACTGCTTTTGATTGATGTATTAAATTAAAAGGTGATAAATTTAACATTAAATTATACAAAAAATAAATTTATTTATTTATTGTAAGTTATGAAATTAATAAAAGTACAAATTCGGTACGCTACATATATATTTGTTATCATCTACATTTACATATACACAAATCGCTTTAATACTGTCAGTGTAAATTGCTGTTAATTCGCGAGAAATATTTACAACTTTACGCAATGGTAGATTGTCGTTGTTTAATACACTTTCTGTATTGTCTAAGTGACACAAAGTAAATTCCTTTTCAGTTGGCAAGTCTAGTATAAAATTAATCAGCTGGACATAAGTATTATCGTTAGTTACTGCGTATGAGTTGTTTGATCTGCAAGTCTTAACTTTCAATGATCTGTACAAACAACGATTTTTAACGATTTTTTTAAAATTTCGACTTGCATCAGACAAATGAACTTTTCGTATCCATTCGCTGCATGTTTTGTAGTGTTTTTCGAAATACCTTGTATCAAATAGCTTACACGTATTTTTTGTATATTTGTAATCGAGGTAACTAATAAATTCATCAATGTTGGATGACTCTTGCAAGGAAATATGTTTTTTTAAGATCAATAGACTCTGATTCATTGATAAATTTCTGCAAATTTGGTGTATGACTCCTTTAGCAGCATGGATTTGTCGAATAATATTACCGTTCCCATTTTCAAAGCAATAACCTGAGTGTGACCAAAGAGGACCCCAGTTCGCTACACTTTGCGATAAATGCAGTAATTGATGTACATTGTACGTCATTGCTGCTTCCGAATACAAAAATTGTGTGTGACTAACAAATTCTTGTAATAAGTTTTGTGCAGAATAAATATCTTCTTGAGATACAGATGTTTTCATTAAAAGATAATAAGATTGAACTAGCTAATTGGACCAATGCTTGATATATGCTTCCATGTGCGGAAAGAATTCGAGAATTGGTATACTATAATATAATAGCCAGTTCTCCCATTCCCTTGCTTTCCAAAACCTTCTATCATTTACTGGCCGAGAGAGCCGCTGAACTTGACAAGGTACCCTAGTCGATTTCATAATATCATTGATTACATTTACATCATTAGCAGATAAGGAATATGGATTGTTTGCAGACATCCATAGATCTAAAAATTGCCCTGCAATACCTAAACATATGCAATGCATTGAATCTGGTACGAAGCCTGATATTATGTTGGATCCTCTTAAATTAATCAATGCAGATGGTCGTTTGGCACCATAGACTGGTCTTGACTTGTAAGGCTCTCCTGCATTTGATGCATAGTACGCTCTTTAGTTCTTTTTGGTGGTATTTCATTTAGTATCAAGTATTAAAAACTTCCTCCACGATGAAAGAAAACGTAATTTCCAGGATGCAAGCACCAATTACACCCGAAATACCCATTAAACTGTACAAGTCCTTGCATAGGAGCCCGAGCTACTGAGTCAACACAACTACAGATGCAAAAGATTTTTATCCGACGTTTCAAATTATTTATTTTGCATGTAATACCATCCGCTGCTAAATGATTCATGTAAAATACAAAAGGTCTTAAAAATAAAAATGTATTCATTTGAGGCTTATCCTTACCAAACCAAATTCCACACACAACTGGCTTACAACTTCTTACATAAAAAGGTAGTTCATTTATCACTAACTGAATAGGCCAAATGGAGTGTTTTGAAGACACAAAAATGGGAGCTACATCTGTGTTGAAAGTGCATGTTACATAATTAAGCCTATCTTCATCTGACAACGACTTGACAAATTCATTATAAAGCACACCATCAGTAATATCTTCAAATTTGCTATAATCTTCCATTCTTTCGCTGACTACTTTATTATAGTATTCGGAATTGTATTCTATTAAATTTAGCAATACATGAATGATCGCAAAAAATTGATTATACGTTGGATGCTTTAAATGTATAATCTTATTGCAGTTAATACAAGTTTTCCGACAATCGCTACGATCAAATATTCCGACATATTGATTACAAAATGGACAGACTGCGTCATAATATTACATTTGTTTTCGAATTAAATAACTTATCTACAAAATAACGCGTATCTGGTAAAAGATTAAAACCAAAGAAAGAGTTCAACATTTTTTGCATATCACTTATTGCACTCTGCGATAAACAATGAGTAAGGCCATATTTGATTGTAGCTTAAAGCATTTCTGCTTTACTTACAATAAACTGTGCATCAATACTTTCATTATTTTCATCCTTATTTAAATACTCTCTTAGTTCACGGAAATCGTGATCACTGTCTGTACTAACATCTCCATTATTTCCTTCTCGAATCACCTCATCATCTTCTTCGCTACTGCTACCTTCCAGGAATTGCTCATAAGCTTCTCTGTTCCACGATTGCTGTAAAATAAAAAAAAACATTCAAATAATTGAAAAACAGTTTTTAAAACATTCTTCATTGTTCATGTAACAAAGTCTTTTGAGAAATCAGTTCAAACTAGTAAATTTCCAAAGAGAAGGGGTATGGACATAAAAATATCAACCAATCATAGTATTTGGGATATTACTAGATTCGAGGGATTCTAGTTACTTCCCGATCTGGCAGAATTCTGCACTCAACACTGTTTACAATCCAATATCGAAAACGGTAACATATAATTAAAAGTAAATATACACCATATGAAGGATTTATGCATAAAATTATGTATAATGCAATGAAAAAAAATTATGTAAAATACAATGTAATATTTCATTTTAAATATAATGTATATACACCTATACGTAATTATGTAAAATATTATTTACTGAATTCTCTTTTTTTATATGATATTTCACGCAAATGTGTTGAAGTTTCACATGAAATTTGACGACAAATATTTTTATTAGTGTATATATATGGGCGATTCTCTGTTAAATCGAGAGATAAAAAAATTTTTTTTCTGTAACTTTGACAATACCTTCTCTTACATATTTTGGATCATGGTCTCAATTTTTAAAGAAACAAACTTATTAGTTACAGAGGTATATAAGGTCAAAAATGGTAAAATTGACATTTTCTTGATTTTTTTTTAAATTAACCTTTTGTAACTCAAAATGGGCTAATTCAATGTAAAAGACACAAGAGACCTTTTTTCCTGCAAATTACATGAAATTTAAGAAAAAATTTTTTCCAACATGATTAAGCGGTACCATAAAAATTCAGCATTATAAAGAAAACACTAAAATTGTGAAAAAGTGATTTCACTCTACGCTCCCATGTCAGAAAAAATCATACAACTTGCTTGAAACTTTTCTAACCCTGAAAATTACAGAGTGGACGAACAATTAGGTTTATTGATATAACAAGCCATTTAAAACTTTAACAATTAATAATCAAAGTAACTAATCTTGATAATCCCTGATAAAACCATATTTATCATTATTTAAACTAAATCACATTTTCATAAAATTAAACCAACTACATGGAATACCGTCTTTTTTTACATTGTTGTTTTAATTGTTAAAGTTTTAAAATAATTGTTGTATCAATAAACTAAATTTATCCTAACAATAGACAATTATCTCAAGTAATTGGTGTGTTTAAATGAATATCTTAACCGCTATTAAATTAAAGTGATCAGCAAAACAGTTATAGGTAACTGTCAAATAAACCTACCATATATTTCTATGTAGGTTAAATGTATCTGATAATTTTTTTAATTCAGTTTAATTTTCATTGCTGTTCTATCAACCCATTTATTTTATATGTGTTAGTACTCCTGATCCCTGATATCACCATATTTATCATTATTTACAATCAATCACATTTTTATAAAATTAAACCCACTACATTGAATACCGTCTTTTTTTACATTGAAGTTTCAATTGTTAAAGTTTTAAAATAATTGTTGTATCAATAAACTAAATTTATCCTAACAATAGACAATTATCTCAAGTAATTGGTATGTTTAAATGAACATCTTAATCGCTATTAATTTAAAGTGATCAGCAAAACAGTTATAGGTAACTGTAAAATAAACCTACCCTATATTTCTATGTAGGTTAAATGTATCAGATATTTTTTTTAATTCAGTTTAATTTTCATTGCTGTACTTAACTAATAAGTTTTTTTCTCTAAAAATTTAGACTATCATCCAAAATATGTAAGAGAAGGTATTGACAAAGTTATAGAAAAAAAAATTTTTTTGTCTCTCGATTTGACAGACAATCGCCCATATATATATATATATATATATGGGTGGTTCTCTGTGACATCGAAGATGAAAAAAATAAATATTGCTATAACTGTGGGAATATGTTTTAGAGGTATCCAGTAGTTCTCCTGAATTTTTTCAGATTTTTTCTGGGCCATTATTTTAAGTTACAGAGAGTCAAAGTTGACATTTTAGCACTTTTTTGCATTATATGCCCATTATCATGAATTTTTAGCTCCCAGGGGATGCATTTTTCACTATAAACATAAGTATGACTTTTTTTGTAAAATTTTCCGAACTTTTCATTAAAAACACTTTTAAAGACATAAATATATGCTGTCACTCTCTTGTAAGCCATTTAAACCTTAAATAGTGAATATCAGCAATTCTGCTCCGGACTCTGGTAACCTAGTCCTGTCTAAAAGATGTCTTTTTATAGTCAGAAACTGCCTAAAAATTTCCAGAGTGGGTTTAAATCATTAAGATCACTTATGGTCAAAATATCCGGGAAAAGTGCCCGAAATATTAATAGAAATGTATATTTGTTGCCTTATAACGATGAATCTAGTAGCATGATCATTGCAAGAAAATTTATGCACTTACCTTGGAATGGTAGAAAAGTATCTCCACTTGTTTCAGTATCCATCTAATCCCCTGTAAGCTGCTAAAAATACAAATATTCTTATAAAATTATAAAAAATTATATTTTAAACATTTATAATGCTGGATTTTTAGTTTTACATCCCTTACAAGAATTATAATACTAATCTGAAGGATTACTATAAAAGTATCAACATTATTATTATTATTATTCAGCAATACATTGTTTAGATTTCACAAACTTGTCACTGTCACGTTATCATATTATTCATTATAATTATATAACCGATTTATTTATATATCTTTTGTATTAAATACGTATATTCAGTTATTGTAATAATGATGTTTGTATATTTATAGTAATCCTTCAGATTAGTATTATAATTCTTGTAAGGGATGTAAAACTAAAAATTCAGCATTATAAAAGTTTAAAAATTAATTTTTTACATTTGTATAATAATATTTGTATTTTTAGCAGCTTACAGGGGATTAGATGGATACTGAAACAAGTGAAGATACTTTTCTACCACTCCAAGGTAAGTGCACAAATTTTTTTGCAATGATCATGCTAATAGATTCATCGTTATAAGGCAACAAATATACATTTCTATTAATATTTCGGGCACTTTTCCCGGATATTTTGACCATAAGTGATCTTAATGATTTAGACCCACTCTATAAATTTTTAGGCAGTTTCTGACTATAAAAAGACATCTTTTAGACAGTATTAGGTTACCAGAGTCCGGAGCAGAATTGCTGATTTTCACTATTTAAGGTTTAAATGGCTTACAAGAGTGTGACAGCATACATTTATGTCTTTAAAAGTATTTTTAATGAAAAGTTCGGAAAATTTTACAAAAAAAGTCATACTTATGTTTTTAGTGAAAAATGCATCCCCTGGAAGCTAAAAATTCATGAAAATGGGCATATAATGCAAAAAAGTGCTAAAATGTCAACTTTGACTCTCTGTAACTTAAAATAATGGCCCAGAAAAAATCTGAAAAAATTCAGGAGAACTACTGGATACCTCTAAAACATATTCCCACAGTTATAGCAATATTTATTTTTTTCATCTTCGATGTCACAGAGAATCACCCATATATATGTATATATATGTATATGTATATATAGTGATATATGATATGAGTTACGAGTTACGATTTAGTTTAGACTGTTATAGAGAGAGAGAGAGAGAGAGAGATTTTGATTTGATTTTCTTTATTTTGGGTAATTTGGGGTGAAACCCCGTATACACAAATGAACTCTTGAAAGAGTTCTAGCTACAACATGTTGATACATAAAAAGTACAAAAAATAATAAAAAAATAACAACAATAAAATGTCTATAAAAATAAAAATATTTACAGGTAAAATAACAATAAAACGCAATAAATAAATAAAAGTCGCATTGTAAAAAGAAAAAGAATACGCATTGTATCAACTGCAGTAATAAAATAGATTAGAATACAATAAAATGGGATAATATAACAACTAAATTTATAACAAAAATAAATTAACAAGGTAAAAAATAATAAGATAACAAAACATAGAGCGCAATTGAAAAATTCAAAAAAATAGCAATATTGGTTGGTTTAACGCACAATCAAAAATCCAGCAGGGAAGGGCAGACGATTCCCTCATTTACCACTCTCGCTTCCCAAGTCTGACGATCGAGCTCAGTAAGATACAGTATGAGTGAGACTTTGAATGAATTAAAGAGGAGAGGATCAAAGTTTGTGAAAGGAAGATGGTTGATGAGGCGAGAAGCAGTGATAATGAAAGAGTTGTTAAGAGCCTCAGTGCGAGGAGGAAGATAGAAAAGGGATGAGGGTGGGAGACGTGAGGAAGAACGGGCAGGAAATGAAGCATCACGAATAATGAAATGACTAGCAATATAGGAAGGGGAATTATGGGAGATGATGTTATATGCACAGGTAGCAATAAAAAGGGATCTTCTAAGCTCGACCGACAGCCAGCCTAACTTAAGACGATACGGTGTCACATGTTCCCGCCATGGAATATTACCTCATACAAAGCGAACGCAAACATTTAGTAGACGCTGTAATTTCAAATTCCTGGAAGCATCCAGATTGTGGTAAACAGCACAGGCGTAGTCGAAATGCGGGAAAATTAGAGCTTCGACAAGGCTTTTTCTGTTCTGACGTGAAAGCGCTCTTTTAAAAAATCTTAAGGAGTGAAGAACTCCGTGAACGTGAAGAGAGAGAGAGAGAGAGAGAGAGAGAAGTCGCAGAAAAATGGAACGGGACATATTGGGGACTACCACACTGAGCACGATTCTGAGAAAAGGAGAAAAAGGGAAGCGCGCATATAAGTTCGGCTAAATTAACTATTAAATAACCTTTTGTTTCTAATAAATACATACTTGTTTATTTAAAATATTGTTTTCTATAAATATACATAATCTACTCACTTATATATCCATACAATTTTCAAATATTAATTTAAAAAATATTTAAATTAAATGCTCCTAAATTAATAGTTTTTGAAAATCTATTCAATTATAATTCGTATTTTATATTGCCACTGTCAAAATTTGATTTTTTTTTTGCCTATACTGTTTACAATAGAATTATCTCAAAAATGCAATAATTAATATATTTAATTTTTAACCCATTGTATATATCATATGGATATTTGGAAAAGTGTATGTTATGCTTGATTAATATTTATTTAATCTTCAAACAATTTTGCATCTGTATTTAAAGCATTACATTGAATTTTAGATCCGTTATTATTATTGAGTATACGTTTAAAAATTTTATGAGTTTTATGATGAAGGAGTAAACTAATACACATTCTTTCAAGTTATGTTCACAACTTTTTTTTGCGCACGGAAAAAATACATATATGATGTATTCTTGAAAAAACAATTTTAATATATATATATATTATATAAATATTCCGCCGCACACACACACATTCACGCACGCACGCACGCACGCACCCACCCACACACACACACCCACATACATACATACATATATACATATATATGGGCTATTTCACGTCAAGTGGTAAGATGAAAATTTTAAATCGCTCCAAAGTTTGAGAACAGGCTGGAAACATCTTCCAGAACATACAAAAAAAATTTGGGTTTTAAAAATAATTTGCATAAGAGTTATATATAACATATATATATAACATATATATATATAACATATATATGACATATATATGGGGTATTCCACGTGAAGTGGTCCGATCAAAATTTTAAAATGCACCAAACTTTGGGTACACTTTGCAAATGTTTTTCAGAATACAGAAAAAAATTTTTAGGTACTGGAATCTATTTGCTCAAAAGTTATTCTAACCTCAAAAAGTGAATTTTTCCATATTTTTTTCAACACCAGCTGGGTTTACCGCTATATAACTCAAAATCTATCAACTTTTACTATAGAACATTATATGTAACATTCGTTGCTAATTATATCTAGAATTTATTCTTCTGGGTTAGAATTTCTAATCTCAAGGTCAATGTTACATAAACTACATGTCAATATTCAACTTAAAAAAAGTGCAAGTGCGCCACCTTTGATTTTTTCATCCAAAAGTCTAAAAGAAAGCTTGGAGCAATACCTTTGAAATGGTCTGTAGCATTTTTATGGCCTCCAATTCTGTAAAAAGTTATGACAATTTAAAGAAAGACAAAAAATTCACAAAAATTAACATGGTAATTCCCATTTAAATTTTTTAAAAAATTTCGTGTTTCTTTAAATTGTCATAACTTTTTACAGAATTGGAGGCCATAAAAATGCTACAGACCATTTGAAAGGTATTGCTCCAAGCTTTCTTTTAGACTTTTGGATGAAAAAATCAAAGGTGGCGCACTTGCACTTTTTTCAAGTTGAATATTAACATGTAGTTTATGTAACATTGACCTTGAGATTAGAAATTCTAACCCAGAAGAATAAATTCTAGATATTATTAGCAACGAATGTTACATATAATGTTCTATAGTAAAAGTTGATAGATTTTGAGTTATATAGCGGTAAACCCAGCTGGTGTTGAAAAAAATATGGAAAAATTCACTTTTTGAGGTTAGAATAACTTTTGAGCAAATAGATTCCAGTACCTAAAAATTTTTTTCTGTATTCTGAAAAACATTTGCTAAGTGTACCCAAAATTTGGTGCATTTTAAAATTTTGATCGAACCACTTCACGTGGAATACCCCATATATATATATATAAAACATATATATATGTTGAATTCTGAATTCTTAGACACGGCGGCGGCGGCGAAATATTTATATATTATAGAGAGATATATATGGGATATTCCACACGAAGTGGTCCGATCAAAATTTTAAAACGCTCCAAATTTTGGGTACACATTGCAAATGCTTTTCAGAATACAGAAAAAAATTTTTAGGTACTGGAATCTATTTGCTCAAAAGTTATTCTAACCTCAAAAAGTGGATTTTTCCAAGTTTTTTTCAACACCAGCTGGGTTTACCACTATTTAACTCAAAATCTATCAACTTTTACTATAGAACATTATATGTAACATTCGTTGCTAATTGTGTCTGGAATTTATTCTTCTGGGTTAGAATTTTTAATTTCAAGGTAAATGTTATATAAACTACATGTCAATATTCAACTTAAAAAAAGTGCAAGTGCGCCACAATTGATTTTTTTATCTAAAAGTCTAAAAGAAAGCTTGGAGCAATACCTTTCAAATGGTCTGTAGCATTTTTATGGCCTCCAATTCTGTAAAAAGTTATGATAATTTAAAAAAACACGAAATTTTTTAAAAAATTTAAATGGGAATTACCATGTTAATTTTTGTGAATTTTTTCTCTTTTTTTAAATTATCATAACTTTTTACAGAATTGAAGGCCATAAAAATGCTACAGACCATTTGAAAGGTATTGCTCCAAGCTTTCTTTTAGACTGTTGGATAAAAAAAATCAATTGTGGCGCACTTACACTTTTTTTGAGTTAAATATTGACATATAGTTTATATAACATTCACTTTTAAATTAGAAATTCTAACCTAGAAGAATAAATTCTAGACACAATTAGCAACGAATGTTACATATAATGTTATATAGTAAAAGTTGATAGATTTTGAGTTACATAGCGGTAAACCCAGCTGGTGTTTAAAAAAACTTGGAAAAATTCACTTTTTGAGGTTAGAATAACTTATGATCAAATAAATTCCAGTCTCTAAAAATTTTTTTCTGTATTCTGAGATATATTTGCAATGTGTACCCAAAATTTGGTGCATATTAAAATTTTGATAGGACCAGTTCACGTGGAATACCCCATATATATACACGAGACAAAAACATACATTCTCTCTGCCTACGTCTCCGTCTTCCTATTTTGCGATCATCATACGTTTATGTATGTGCGTGAGTATCTGAGTATCTGTCTCTCTCTCTCTCTCTCTCTCTCTCTCTATATATATATATATATATATATATATATATATATGTACGTATGGAACCGACACGGTGGCGGAGTGGCGGAGACGCACCTCGGCCGGTCACGGAAGTTAAGCAGCACTGAGTGCGGTTCGCACTTGGATGGGTTTAGCTTTCGTGGCGGGTTAGGTGTTTTTTCACACTTCACAACTGTGAGCGGGAGGTGTGAAACATTCGGTTTCGGTGTCAAGGCCTACGCAATGTGACTTTGACACCCAAAAAGAATGTTTCGAATACACCGGCCATCTCGGATGAGGTTTTCCCTGCTTCACAGGTTTCCCTCATCCACGGGCATAACCCCGGGCGAATGCGAGATGGTGGGGTTTTTAAGGGAGGGATAAAGCACCCTGTTGAAAAGACCTTATAAAATCCGATAAAATAATGGCACATTGAATCGGGGTGCCGATAAAAATTTTATAGTAATATATCGGGCGATTTCTTTTTTATCGGTACCTATAATGAAATCCTCACAGCTACGAATCACAAGTTCCGAAATTTAGTTTTATAAGTTTTACCTGGTAAAAGATATATCAGTTTCTATGAGACTAATAAATTTATAGGCTTTTATAGAGATATGCTCATTTAATTATTTATAGAAATCTATTCGCTTTACCAATATGAATTCAGAATCGGCATACAGTGCCAGTCACTTACTTTTACCCCCCCTGGAGCAAAATAGGATAAAGTTTAAAGTTTTGTATCTTTGAAAGAGATCATCGTACAAAAACCAGTCGGAGACCATTTGAAAGCTTATTTTAATACCTTTCGATTGGCCTAAGTCACTTATAAAAAATACTATTTTTTGAAACTATTAAATGGCAATAAACTAGTTTCAAAAAAAAAATTTTTGGACACCTTTTTGAATTCAATGCAGTTTTCAAAAGATTGACGAAACCAAAAAGTTATCCAGATAGATTTTTAGCTTTTTTCAACAGCTTTCGACTGGTTTTTTTTTCATTTTTGTAACTTTATTTTAAACAAAGTTACGGTAGTTTTTGCTCGAAAATAGCCTTTTTTTTAAAATCTAAATATATTAAAAACTTTTATAGATACAAAAAAATGATAAAGAAAAAAAATGTCACTTTTATATCGTAGAATACGAAAATGTTTTAAGTAAGTGCAAACAAAAAAATTTTTTATTAACTGTATATTTTACCTCTGCAGGTTGATTTTTTTCAAAGATGATTGTACTTAAAAAAAATACAGGTAATAAAAAATTTTTTTGTTTGCACTTACTTAAAACATTTTCGTATTCTACGATATAAAAGTGACATTTTTTCTCTTTATCATTTTTTTGTATCTATAAAAGTTTTTAATATATTTAGATTTTAAAAAAAAGGCTATTTTCGAGCAAAAACTACCGTAACTTTGTTTAAAATAAAGTTACAAAAATGAAAAAAAAACCAGTCGAAAGCTGTTGAAAAAAGCTAAAAATCTATCTGGATAACTTTTTGGTTTCGTCAATCTTTTGAAAACTGCATGGAATTCAAAAAGGTGTCCAAAAATTTTTTTTTTGAAACTAGTTTATTGCCATTTAATAGTTTCAAAAAATAGTATTTTTTATAAGTGACTTAGGCCAATCGAAAGGTATTAAAATAAGCTTTCAAATGGTCTCCGACTGGTTTTTGTACGATGATCTCTTTCAAAGATACAAAACTTTAAACTTTATCCTATTTTGCTCCAGGGGGGGTAAAAGTAAGTGACTGGCAGTGTATATCGTAATAAATTGATTGAAAAATTATGAGCCTATATAGATGTTTTACTACATGAATTACACAAGTGCATCCAAGAAAATATTAATCGGGTTCTATAGTAAAAGAAATGACTATGAAAAGATTATAGTTCATACACATTTCCCGATAAAAAATTTAATAAGCTCTTATCATGGAAATACTGTATATGTTTATATCTTTTTTTGCTTTCTAATAGTAGGTTTATAATTCGATTCTATAAGGAATTCCGGGTGCAAAAACCTCATACCATACTATACAATAAATGCTTATAGTATTTTATAAGATAAACCTCACAAAAGAAAAAAACATTTTATAGTACAATATGATGATCAACAAAATAAATGGGAGCTGGGACATCCATAAATACAATCTTAATCAAATCGCTAATCGCATTCTACCAGGCATTTCCGTATTTATTATTTATAACAAATAGGCATGTATCGGGTTTTCGAGTATTTGACGTATTCGTGTGCATTGAATTAATAAGGTTCTATAAGGCTTTTCACTATATTGTCCACTAACAGCTATCGGTGTCTACCGTTAAATTCCATAATTTTAAACCAACCAATACAGTTGTTTTATAAGGTTCTACGAGGATCGACGCATGTATTAGGCATACGACCTATCGGGTACTAACGGCTGCGCCAGCAATAACAAATCTTAATTAAATCGCTAATCGCATTCTACCAGGCAATTCCATATTTATTATTTATAACAAATAGGCATGTATCGGGTTTTCGAGTATTTGACGTATTCGTGTGCATTGAATTAATAAGGTTCTATAAGGCTTTTCACTATATTGTCCACTAACAGCTATCGGTGTCTACCGTTAAATTCCATAATTTTAAACCAACCAATACAGTTCTTTTATAAGGTTCTACGAGGATCGACGCATGTATTAGGCATACGACCTATCGAGTACTAACGGCTGCGCCAGCAATAACAAATCTTAATCAAATCGCTAATCGCATTCTACCAGGCAATTCCATATTTATTATTTATAACAAATAGGCATGTATCCGGTTTTCGAAAGTTTGACGCCTTTATAAGGTTTTACGAGGTTCGACGCATGTAAGGGACAGACGGCCTATCGGGTTGTATCGGCTGCGCCAACAATAATACGAATTACATAAGTATACTTAATTTATTAATGCTGCAGCGATACTCGTGTGACACTTTCATGTATTCTTAGTTTTGTAACCTTTAGTTATAAATGTTTTTCATTGTTATTCTTCATGCATATAAAGATAGAAGTTTCTATGATATACTACTAATAAACATGAAAGAAATATTAAATTTACTTTATATAAACTTATCCAATATAATAATTCTTTTATTTTCAGGCATCAAATCGAACTCAATTACATGTTAATTTTCAGTATATTTTCAAATACAAAGAATATTCTTCTTCCAAGGATAAAACAGATCTGGAAAACAAATAATTTTAATTCAATTTGAACGTGCTCTAAATTATAAATCTATAATTAATAGCAATAATTAATAGCTCTGAGTGTGTAATATTTTACATATACTCATATATATATATATATATATATATATATATATATATATATATATATATATATATATATATATCTGATACAGTTGCGTGTAATCTTAATCTTGAATTATTTAGTTATAAATATTTTTTATTGTTAATTTTCATGCAAGTAAAGGTAAAAGTTTTCTATTATAAAGCTACTAATGAAAATCAAAGAATTATTAAATTTATTTTATATAAACTTATCCAATATAATAATTCTTATACGATTCACTGATTCAAGTAAACTCTGTAAAATAATTCAGAATGTGTAACGGCACTTATATTTATTCTTTCATTAGTATAGTCTTGTATAAGAGTTTATTCTTCATTATTTTTTAAAATAAAAAAAATATTAACTGAACTTTTAGAACAAATATCTCAATATTCAATATTCCTATATATTTAACTACTTTAGTAATGGTTATAGAAATAACTGTCAGACTCGAGTGACACTTGCAGGTATTCTTAATTTTGTGCCCTTTAATTATAAATATTTTTCAATGTTATTCTTCATGAAAGTAAAGATAGTGGTTTTCTACAGTGAGCTAGTAATAAACACGAACCCAGACGGAAATTTATTTTCCCAGAAAGAGCTAAGAAAAGCTAATAAATTTTATAATCAATTTATAATACGCAGATTTTGGACTCTGTTAATAGTTAGTTAGAATTTATAACTTTTATTAGCTCTTCTTAGCTTTTGCTAGATTTTAATAGCTTTTAGGTTTTTTTCAAAAGTAAAAGAAATGTGCGAGTTTAAAAAAGCTAATAACTACTAATAACTTTTTTAAATTATTATATACAGTAAATAAGTATTTAGAATCTTTATGAATATTTACCAATAGCAATCTTTTATTAATAGCTTTAGTTTTTTTGCATACATCACTTAGAAACAGCTAAAAACAGTTAAATATAGGAAAATGCAACAGTTACTATTAGTGTCATTTTATCGTTTTTCACGATATTTTCGAAATACAAAAATCTAATAAAACCTAATAAGGCTTAGAAATATTTACGAAATTTTAAAAACAACCAAAAAAATCTTATAAACTTCATCAAATTTTTTAAACTATTACTACAGTCCAAAATCCGCACTTTATAAAGTGTTATGAAATCTAATAAAAGCTAATAACTTTTATTAAGTATTTATAAACATTATTCGCATATGATTATTTCCGCTAGGGAAAGAAATATTAAATTTAATTTTCAATAAAGTAATCCAATTTTGTTAATCTTTTATATGATTCGATGATTCATGTTAACATTTAAAATAATTCAGAATTTGTTACGGAATTCGTATGTATTCTTTATTTAGCATTCTCTTGTAATAAAGTTTATACTTTATTATTTTTCTAATATGAAAACATATTAACCTATTTTTAGAAAAATATTTCAATTGTCCAATATTTCTATGTGTTCTTAGTAACACCAAAGCCAATTGAGAAATACAAAGTTCGCGCCAAAAATGTAATCGATTATTCCGTGTTTATTGTAATACTAAACCGCTCATTTATGTGACAATACTGATTAAACCCTATAAACGAACCACATAGGTTGTTTGACAATATTAGAATATACCGGTAGATTCGGATAAATAATGCTCGACTTTATAGTGAAATGTCCTATTCAACCCGATAAATTGCAATCATGAAAAATCATTAATTATTTGAAATCCAGATACATGCCTATTCGTTGTAAATAGAAAATACAGCAATACCTCATATAAAATATGATAAACGATTCAATAGCGGTTGCTTCAACGACAGGCGCCCACGTGAAAAAAAATTATAAAGTTTTTATAAAAATTGTATAAAATGAATTGACGATAGAGAAAAAAGCCAACTTCAGTTTGACATCTAACCAACTTCAGTTTGATGTCTTATTCCCGTGAGCTTCGTGCAGCGCGAGACGTTTGCCGTCGTATTTTACTTAAACAAGCAGTTTACCACTAAATTCGTCGCGGAAGTCGTACTTTTAACCTAGATATATGTAGTGCGTCAATTGACAGCATGGAATATTATCGATTTTGAGAATTTAAAATTCAGTCTCGGTGAGGGGAGAGCCGGAATATTGAGACCTGAAGATTCAACTCCGTCTACACTTTTGATCAGATAAGTCCTCCTTTCTCTTGATTTTTAAAAACTTAGCGATTGAGTACATTAGATACTTTGTGTTTTTGTAATATTTTTGTTGCAGGTTAGACGATTTTAAAGGTACGATCAACAGCTTCTCCGTGCGTAGAAGCGTCGGTACGAGTTACCCATCGCCACCGCTGCCAGCTGATGAATTTTGCAGTCCTGTTTTTAAGGTTATATATGTTTATTCCCAAAATTTTAAGATTTAAGTTTTGCAAAATTTTTCCCAATTTTCACAAACTTTTCCCAAGTTGCGCAATACGTTTCCCAAAGTTCACAAACTTTTCCCACCCTATAAAATACCGTAAAAAATTTTTAAAACTTATCTCGAACGTTTTTAATTACTTTATTATTTATCTTTTTCTATTTTAAAATGTTTCAATTTATATTGAGCCTAAAGTGACCGCGTTTTTGTATGTAAATTCCTTTAAAATGTGCTTTAAAGCGTGGTATTTATTTAAAAATTTAATAAAAATATATTTTTTATGAAAGCCAATCTTTTTATAAAAATTTTATAAAGTTTCTATAAGACCATTTTTTTATACAAATTGTATACAATCCATTTTATACAATTTTTATAAAAACTTTATAAATTTTTTTTACGTGGGCGTAACCGATAAGATCCTGTAATCAAACCGCTGATTTATGTGACAATACTGATTAAACCCTATAAACGAACCACATAGGTTGCTTGACAATATTAGAATATACCGGTAGATTCGGATAAATAATGCTCGACTTTATAGTGAAATGTCCTTTTCAACCCGATAAATTTCAATAATGAAAAATCATTAATTATTTGTAATGCAGATACATGCCTATTCGTTGTAAATAGTAAATACAGCAATACCTCATAAAATGCGATAAGCGATTCAATAGCGGTTACTTTTTGACTGACAAAGCCAGGTACGATGCGTTAGGCAAGCCGCCCATTTCATGCGTCGATCGTCATAAATCCCTATAAAGGTACCAGGTAAGTTGTTATATAATATTGAAATATGCTGGTAAGGTCATATAGCCGTTACTTGGCGTTATTGTGAAACGCCCTATTTAACCTTATATTTTTGTATGCTCTATAAGACAATAACTGTTAAAATCCCGATAGAAATCCACTTGTTAAGAATATATCATTTTGTATTACCTGAAATAGAACTATAGATAATTCATTCATGTTCGGGTTTTTCATTATAAAATACTATAAGCTTTAGATTGAAAAAGCATTGATATATAAGTACGTGTAAGATGGCAAATCCTTATAATGCCCGGTAAATATAAATACAAATATTTAAATATAAATGTGTACCCGATATACTCCGATAACCTATTTTATGCTCTTTTATGTTACACGTTTATTCTTATAAAACCTTATAAACAAATTTATTTTTATCGCATTTTATGAGGTGTTCATTATGAAGCCTATAGTTATAAGCTTATTCTTTCCGATTCGTATTAAATAATGTATAGCATTCTATCGCAAACTCCGGGTGCAAAAGCCACATGAAGTACGATAAAAAATTTTTTTTTATAGTTTTATATGAGGTTTTTTCAACAGGGCACCCACACATAGGTGGTAGGTGAACACCGTTAAAGTCCCCCAGGGGATAAACGGTAGGAAGTGCCAGGAAAAAGAGAGCACAAAACCAAGAATAAAAAAAAAAAAAAAAAAAATATATATGTACGTATGTATGTATATACAGGGTGTTCTGAAATTCATTCTGTTAATTTCGCACACATATAAAGCACGAAATTCTAAGCAACTTTTCTATCTGACAAATTTCGATTTGAAGCTTATTTATTAAGTTATTGTTAGTTAAACATTATTAATTCGAGCCAATCAGAGCGCGCCAGTCGGCGATGGGAGGCGCAGAGAGACCGAAAGCGGTGCGTGGAGGGAGCGCCCGGAGAGGGGAAGCATATTGGTTGATTCATTTATTATACAACACGTTAATATGCGACAAAATTAAGAGAATCGAGAGATTAAAAAATGGCCGATAAGGAAATGTGAAGCCTTATTATTTCATTATTTAATTGCTTTATGCATTTTAAATAATTTATTATTATATAATAAAGTATAGAGTCTTTTATAATCAATTATAATAGTACCCTAGTAGAAATCTGACAATAAATGTAACAATTTTAAGTCATAAAATGGTCAATTATCATAAAATACCCAATAAATGCCCAATTAATGGCAACATTAGAGTTTTTTTAACCTTAAATGTTACATTTTTACTAGGGTTATGCTACATATAAATTGGCTAAAAAAATTAAATTAAAAGTTAATAATAAGTAAATTGGTTTAAAAAATTAAGAAATGTTATTCTTTGTGAGGCTTGCGATGGCTCGGTTGGTAGGGCGTCGGGCTCGTAATCTGGAGGTCCCAGGTTCGATTCCCACCCCTGGCCGATTGTTACAAGCACCACTGGGGAATGTATTTTCAACAAGTGCTTTCTTAACAAAGACATCGCATAACCTCCGCCGCTGATCAGCACCAATTTGGGAGCATAAAAAGAGCGACGTTAAAATACAAAAAAGAAAGGTTATTCTTTAAAACAATAGCTTATCAACAAAATTTGATTTAATATGAGGTCTTGACTCAAACCAAAGATATAATAAAATAAAGATACTGTATAAATATTGTATAAATGAAAAAATTGAAAATAAACAGTTTTAGTACTTGAGTACCCATTTCATAGAACCAAGATATTTACTCAAAAATTATTGTCCTGAATAAACTTTTTATCACCTAACTAATTGAATTATACAATGTTTATTTAATGTCATTAATGAAATTTTACAAAACTATCATATACCTAACAAAAATTAATTATAAGAAAATTTAAGTAAATTATTAATTGAAGATAAGTTAAATGTAACCAATATAACTTGTTAATTGGGTTTTAATATCTTTTTCACTAAATTGTCTTTTTTAGTATTATTGAAAAGTATAATATTAATTATAATTAATTAAATTTAGATATTCTGAGATCTGTTCTAATTAATAAAATCCTAAAAAACACTATTTGGTGAAAAAAATATAAAAATCCAATTCATAAGTTTCATTGGCTACATATTCATACACATTTAATATAAGTTCAATGAGTTAATATTATTAAATAGACATAGTAGAATCCAAATAATTAGACGAAAAAAGTGTTATCCAGGATAATAATTGTTGAATAGAACTGTTGGATAGTGTGACATGGGTACCCGAGTGCTAAAACTGTCTATTTTCAATTTTTCACTTATACAATATCTTTGATTTATTATATTTTTGGTTTGTAACAAAATCCCATATTAAAACAAATTTTGTTGAAAAGCTATTGTTTCAAAGCATAACCTGTTTTAATCAGAGCCATATTGATGCTGTCGTACAGTCCAAAATAAAAACTACTTGATAGGCAATTTTATTACTGCAAATTAGGTATTTGTAAAAATGGTAAACAACTATATTGAGCGCTTTAAACTTTTTCCCATTTAATAAGGTAAAAGTACCAATTGCGAAACAGGGCCGTATTGTGGAACATATAGTATTAAATTATTATATTTTAACAAAACTTTAAGTCTTTTATAAATGGAAAAAATAAATCATATTTCAAAAAAGTTAAGAAATGTAGATTTATAAATATAAGAACATAAAATATATGTAATCAAGAAAAAAAATATAAAAGGTTCAAAAGTCAAATAATTTGGAAGGTTATGATGACAAATAGTGCTGATTTCCGATGCCTTGTTTAAAGCTATTTAAACATAATTCATTATGCTTTACAAACATAATATTATGTATAGAAGCTATACTTTCATATGATGTACACTAAAATTCAAATTTATATCTAATTGCTTTATAAATTATACTGTTCCAAAATATGTACATCATTCTCTCATGTCCATAAGTATTGGAACAGCAAGAAAAAATGTTTCATAATTGGTACATAATTCTATATTTCATCCGTTTCGTGGAAAACTTTTAACATTAAGATATTTAACATTTATTTACATTTTTTAAATGTCTAATTGTTAGCAATCGTTAACTAATAACTATTTTAATATATTACATCATCTTCGATAAGTCAACTATGTGTAGTAAATAAATTATTTAAAAAACACAATTCTAACAACAAAATTATTTTGAATGTTCCAACTTATGTACAAATTCATATTGACAGTTTTTTATCTCATATTTAATAATTAGAGTCAACATAAGCATAGAAAAATAGAATTAATATGAAAAAATATTAATTATTAACTTCGAAAAAATATGAATTGAACGCTAATATTTTATCATAAATTATACAACAGTAATGGTATAGCTCTTTATTTTGCTTAAAAATAATTAAAATTTACATACCTAGTAAAAAACCATTCCGGCACTGGTACTTTTACCTTATGTAATACAAAAAGTTGACCTATTTTGAGGCATTATAAGGTATACTTCCAATATGGTGAAAATTGGAAAAAAGGAAAAAACTGATGTTACAATTTGCATAACTCTGATACAAATTAATATTTTGAAATAGAATTTCTTGCAGATTATGGATTATATTTTTAGTATCTAAAAAACATGAGCCATTTTAAAAGTTATGTACACTCGTCGTGAAATCACCAATATCTATTTGATTAAGGGGATAAGCATTGGTTAAAACTGGAAAAACAATTCAATATTATTAACTAATAATTGTTTTCATAACAAGTGAAAGCATTTCTTAATTTTTTAAACCAATTTACTTATTATTAATTTTTAATTTAATTTTTTTAGCCAATTTATATGTAGCATCACCCTAGTAAAAATGTAACATTTAAGGTTAAAAAAACTCTAATGTAGCCATTAATTGGGCATTTATTGGGTATTTTATGATAATTGGCCATTTTACGACTTAAAATTGTTACATTTATTGTCAGCTTTCTGCTAGGGTACTATTTTAATTAATTATAAGAGACTCTATACCCTGAGTTTTTTCCATAATAGATAGGATATCCCAGGAACAATTTCATCGGATAGACTAATATTTTAACAGTAACTTTTCAGTAAAATTCTGTTTCATTTAATTTGATTAAAATCATTATTGTTCAAATGTCAGTTTATTCGATGAAGTGATTTCTAAGGTATCCTTGGTATTAATTTATTAAATAATAAATTATTTAAAATGCATAAAGCAATTAAATAATGAAATAATAAGGCTTGACATTTCCTTATCGGCCATTTTTTAATCTCCCTATTCTCTTAATTTTGTCGCATATTAACGTGTTGAATAACAAATGAATCAACCAATATGCTTCACCTCTCCGGGCGCTCCCTCCACGCACCTCTTTCGGTCTCTCTGCACCGCCCATCGCCGACTGGCGCGCTCTGATTGGCTCGAATTAATAATGTTTAACTAACAATAACTTAATAAATAAGCTTCAAATCGAAATTTGTCACATAGAAAAGTTGCTTAGAATTTCGTGCTTTATATGTGTGCGAAATTAACGGAATGAATTTCAGGACACCCTGTATATATATGTGTGGTTCTCTGTGACATCGAAGATGAAAAAAATAAATATTGCTATAACTGTGGGAATATGTTTTAGAGGTATCCAGTAGTTCTCTTGAATTTTTTCAGATTTTTTCTGGGCCATTATTTTAAGTTACAGAGAGTCAAAGTTGACATTTTAGCACTTTTTTGCATTATATGCCCATTTTCATGAATTTTTAGCTCCCAGGGGATGCATTTTTCACTAAAAACATAAGTATGACTTTTTTTGTAAAATTTTCCGAACATTTCATTAAAAATACTTTTAAAGACATAAATGTATGCTGTCACACTCTTGTAAGCCATTTAAACCTTAAATAGTGAAAATCAGCAATTCTGCTCCGGACTCTGGTAACCTAATACTGTCTAAAAGATGTCTTTTTATAGTCAGAAACTGCCTAAAAATTTCCAGAGTGGGTCTAAATCATTAAGATCACTTATGGTCAAAATATCCGGGAAAAGTGCCCGAAATATTAATAGAAATGTATATTTGTTGCCTTATAACGATGAATCTATTAGCATGATCATTGCAAAAAAATTTGTGCACTTACCTTGGAGTGGTAGAAAAGTATCTTCACTTGTTTCAGTATCCATCTAATCCCCTGTAAGCTGCTAAAAATACAAATATTATTATACAAATGTAAAAAATTAATTTTTAAACATTTATAATGCTGAATTTTTAGTTTTACATCCCTTACAAGAATTATAATACTAATCTGAAGGATTACTATAAATATATGAACATCATTATTACAATAACTGAATATACGTATTTAATATAAAAGATATATAAATAAATCGGATATATAATTATAATGAATAATATGATAACGTGACAGTGACAAGTTTGTGAAATCTAAACAATGTATTGCTGAATAATAATAATAATAATGTTGATACTTTTATAGTAATCCTTCAGATTAGTATTATAATTCTTGTAAGGGATGTAAAACTAAAAATCCAGCATTATAAATGTTTAAAAATAATTTTTTATAATTTTATAATAATATTTGTATTTTTAGCAGCTTACAGGGGATTAGATGGATACTGACACAAGTGGAGATACTTTTCTACCATTCCAAGGTAAGTGCATAAATTTTCTTGCAATGATCATGCTACTAGATTCATCGTTATAAGGCAACAAATATACATTTCTATTAATATTTCGGGCACTTTTCCCGGATATTTTGACCATAAGTGATCTTAATGATTTAAACCCACTCTGGAAATTTTTAGGCAGTTTCTGACTATAAAAAGACATCTTTTAGACAGGACTAGGTTACCAGAGTCCGGAGCAGAATTGCTGATTTTCACTATTTAAGGTTTAAATGGCTTACAAGAGTGTGACAGCATACATTTATGTCTTTAAAAGTATTTTTAATGAAATGTTCGGAAAATTTTACAAAAAAAGTCATACTTATGTTTTTAGTGAAAAATGCATCCCCTGGGAGCTAAAAATTCATGATAATGGGCATATAATGCAAAAAAGTGCTAAAATGTCAATTTTGACTAACTGTAACTTAAAATAATGGCCCAGAAAAAATCTGAAAAAATTCAAGAGAACTACTGGATACCTCTAAAGCATATTCCCACAGTTATAGCAATATTTATTTTTTTCATCTTCGATGTCACAGAGAACCACCCATATATATATATATATATATATATATGTATGTATGTGTGCGTGTGTGTATGTATGTACAAAAATATGTAAAAATATATACTAGTTATAACCAAATTAAGAATTAGAAGCAATTTTAAACAAAAATGAGCAGTACAAATTTTATTGATTTTTTTAAGCTAAATTTCTTTAAATTCTTAATCGGCTATAACTCTGCTCCATTTAACGGATTTGAACGTACTTTTTTTTAAAATCTATCTATTTTATCTCAGCTTTTCAGTAAACTTTGGTTTGAATGTCAATATTAGATAGGTCAGAAGTTATAAGCGTTTAAAGTGAAGTCCCTTTTCTTTGGAAATTTTGCTTTAACAGCGTATAACTTTTGTAAAAACGATTGTTAGAGTCTGCGGCTCTGGCTTTTTTCATATTTTTATATTAGAAACATATACTACAAGCTGGGCACGATTCGTTTCCCAAACATATGAGGGTCTCCTTGTAAGTTTTGTCTTAAAATTTGAATTTTCCAACTATTAGAAAAATTCGTGAATTTATTGATCTTTACAAACCAAAGAAACATTCCTCACATCTCAAGTAAGGCGGACTGTATTAATACCAGCCACTTTATAAACCTCACAGGATGAGTGTTTGAAAAAAGACTAAGATAAGCTAAGTCAACAAAAATATAAAATTTAGTTGATTGTAGTATAAAATTAATAAAAACTTGATAAGACGGAAAAAAAAACACTTGGCACTTATTAAAGTATGCTATCGGTAGGGCATATATACCCCATGTCTTCCTCGTCAGAATACAGCTGGTTTTCAAAAATTTTTATATCTGTCATTTGTATCGAGAGACGAGATGCCTGGACTCTACTGATGAACCCACCAGGCATACTTAGGGCAAAATACAATTTTTTTTTCCGTCTTATTAAGTTTTTATTAATTTTATACTACAATCAACTAAATTTTATATTTTTGTTGACTTAGCTTGTCTTAGTCTTTTTTCAAACACTCATCCTGTGAGGTTTATAAAGTGGCTGGTATTAATACAGTCCGCCTTACTTGAGATGTGAGGAATGTTTCTTTGGGTTGTAAAGATCAATAAATTCATTTATCATATAAGTTTTTTCTTTTTTAACACTTTACTTTCATTAAGAAAATTGAAAAAATTCCGTTTTTCAATAATACTCACAAAATCTTTTATGTTTTAAATAAATGATTTATTATCATCTTCTTCACAGTTCAGTATTACACTTTCTCACATTAGAGTCTCTCACATCTCCTTAATATAAACAAAAGGCGCGATAGCGCCTGGACGCAAGTATGCAGGCGCGTAAGCCCTTATTATACAGCTAACTAACCCCTCAGATTTTTTATATTTTCGTACATTTAAAATTATATTAATAATGACTTTTGGTCGGTAATGATAAGGTGTAAAATTTATCTTTGCAGCTGCTCAAAAATCTCGATCATTTAGTTGTGAATAGTGTTAAAAAAAATTATTCGTACTATTCACAGCAAGTAGGAGAGCGCAACAGACATATTTTTGGAATACGTTAACCCGTAGTTAAGTAAAAAATAAATAGGGAATCCCAATTTTTAGATTTTGCATCTCCTTAAGGGGATGCCATACCTGAATTAAATCCTACTATGCCGACACCTGTATATTACACGCACTATTTCTCCTATTACTATTATTTAATACAATGACAACCTATAAACGAAGTGGAGGTATATTTGTAATACATATACTAAATAAATTATGAGTATAAAAGTTTAATTTGTGTTAAAATGTGCTTATAATTTGAAAAATACGATCTCAAACATAACCTCTCCTAGTTAACAGGCAACAACGATTAGATTTAATTTTGTAGAAACTGGATAGATTTCTAACAAATACAGTGCAGACGCACAATTTCACGATATTGGTGAATGTTTGAACACTAAGAAAAACAGTCAAAAGTGCACGACGAAGAAATAAATAGAAAATTACATTAAATTGGGAAGCTGGTACTACATATTTACGATGAAAATAAATACAGATTGCAATTACAAGCATCAAAAAACGAAGTAGAGACAATATTTTACATTATCTAAGATTCATTTTTCAGTAAAAACTAGAAGGATAAATAATCGATTAAAAAATTAAACGAAAAATAAAAACGATATACATTCCTTCTAAAAATGTGTATCTTAGCAGACGAATGAGTAAGAAAAAGTTTAGCTACGTAGTTTGAAAAAGCATCTATAGGTGGCGATGCTAAACATTTCCAGTATATTAAAGTTTGTCAAAATTCGTTTACACTTATTCATAAATATTGTAGCTTAGGATTAATATTTTTAAATGGTACAAATTTAAAATATCGTAAAAATTAGAAAAATACGAATCGGAACATAACCTCTCTCAGTATAAAGCGACGCATTCTATATGAGGTGCGTGCACCGATTCGGGCCGTCTGCCGCACGCACCTCGTACTTTCAAATAGATTGTACTATGCAGACACTGAATCTTGGATGCATTATATGTTTAATTACAATTTTTTAAATTATTGACAGCTTGAAAATAGGGTAGAGGCACATTATTAATAATCATTGTAAGTGAATAGCAATTACAAAATTTGAATTTCTGTTAAAATGTCGTAAAAATTAGAAAAATACGAATCGAAACATAACCTCTCTCAGTATAAAGCGACGCATTCTATATGAGGTGCGTGCACCGATTCGGGCCGTCTGCCGCACGCACCTCGTACTTTCAAATAGATTGTACTATGCAGACACTGAATCTTGGATGCATTATATGTTTAATTACAATTTTTCAAATTATTGACAGCTTGAAAATAGGGTAGAGGCACATTATTAATAATCATTGTAAGTGAATAACAATTACAAAAATTGAATTTCTGTTAAAATGTCGTAAAAATTAGAAAAATACGAATCGGAACATAACCTCTCTCAGTATAAAGCGACGCATTCTATATGAGGTACGTGCACCGATTCGGGCCGTCTGCCGCACGCACCTCGTACTTTCAAATAGATTGTACTATGCAGACACTGAATCTTGGGTGCATTATATGTTTAATTACAATTCTTCAAATTATTGACAGCTTCAAAATAGGGTAGAGGCGTATTATTAATAATCATTGTAAGTGAATAACAATTACAAAATTTGAATTTCTGTTAAAATATCGTAAAAATTAGAAAAATACGAATCGTAACATAACCTCTCTCTGTCTAGTTTATTTATTGATTATTGCAGTTACAATTATCAATAAATAAAGTAGAGGCAACATCTTACATTATCTTAGAATCATTTATCAGTAAATACTAGTGATATAATTAATCGATTGTAAAATTAAATTGGAAAAATTAATTAATAAAAAATATTTTTTAATAAATTAATATCAATCCTGTTGCCTAATCTCGATAAATGGATATAATAGGAATTACAAATTATAAAACAATATTTTTTACAATATATAATTTTATTATATAAATATAATGAGATTAAAACAAAATTAATAGAAAATACTTAAATAAAATTAAAATTTGTACCCAAACATCTGTAACAAAAATTAAGATAAAGATTAATCATTTATAATACATTTATTAAACATTACATAAAATATTGCAAAATTAATGGTTTACCATGCATTCTTTGCGATAAATATCTTGCCGAAGCAATTTAATTTGGTTTTTATACTCCATTATTTTCCTTTTTGCTTGTCTTAAATTGTACGACAATATTTTGTTTCTCTGAAACATATGTTAAAACGAAGCATTGAATAAATAAGTTCATTATTTACCCTTTCATTTAACATTTAATTAAGGGTAGAGTATGGTTAGAAAAATATTTTTGTAATTTTTATAAAATATTATGTGAAATGTCATCTTTATCAAATATATTATAAAAAATATTCTTTATTGATGATTACTAACACCCAAATCGCGTTAAATATTGAAATATTTAACAAAATAGGCCTAAAACAGTTGCAAATTCGAAAAACTCCTTGCAGGATAAAAGTTATAAAAGGACTCCGGTAAAAAAATTTCAAACTTATACACAAGAGCCACAACTTTACATAGCGTGTAACGGGCCTAATATCAACTCGAAACACAAAAATACATTTATTTTTTGCCTAACCCGCAATAAATGTATTAGGTGGAAGAATCTGGGGTAGCTAAAGAATTAAACAAATAATTCTTTCTCATCCCAGTTTAACCTCCAAGTTAAATAAATTTGATAAATTAGGATAATGAATTAATGATTATAAAGTTTTGGGAAAACATGGAATTAATCAAATAATTCCAGATTATCCAATTTTACTTTATATTATGGGTTTTAGGAATGCGAGATAACTTGGGAAGAATTGAAATTAATCCAATAATTCCATATCATCCAAGTTATTTATTTGGTTATGGAAAGTGGAAGAACTTTGGGAAGACATTAAATCAAACAAATGATTTTATATCATCCAAAGTTAGCTTCCTTTTATGACACGGTTATGTGGTATTTGGTAAGGTAAAATGAGCAAATCGCTAGAGACATTTAAATTATAAAATATATTATAACAGACAAACGCGGTCCGACCTGTTAGGTCGCCCGCGAACTCTAGGCGAATGCTGCCTTCGGCAGCGATACATCTCATTATATACGATTAGTTAGGTAGAAGGAATTGACTTCCCACTTTTCCACCTGGATCCTTGTAACTTGGTTACCCTTTCTCCTTCCTTCTCATATATACGTATGTGATCATATGTTTGTGTTTTTCTTGAGGTCGTCTACCTTAGTCTTTCTGTATATTTCTGCTTTGGTTCTTTAGCTAAATTTATTAAAATGTTTTTTCTTATATTCTATTTTACATTTATTAAATTATTAACAATTATAATAATATTATTTATAACAATCCTTTATACTCTCTTGCCTTTGCTTGATAGAATTTATTTATTCTGAATTAATTATGTCATTGTCTCCTTTTACTTAATAATTTTAATATCTATAATTTGTTTTATTATTTAATCCTTTTGTATATATTTTAAATGTAATGTAAAATTTAACTATAAAAATTATATATTTTTATAAACCTTATAAATTATTAACTTAACTATTTCTTATCATATTGACTCCATATTTTTGGCAAAAGTAGCAAAAAACATAAAAATTTCAATAAAATTATAAATTGTATCAATTTTGGTTATCTAATTACTTAAATAAATTAATTTAAATAATTAAAAAAAAACTACCGAAAGTTGAATTTGAACCCCGATCTCTCGGACCGAACGCTAACGCTCTACCGCTTGAGCCATTGTTCAATGCGACTGAATACTGACTATATGTCTACATATAGTCAGGCCCGTCACAAGCGAATAAGGTTTATTTATAAAAATGCAATTTCTGGCTCGATAAACCGAATTTGTTTATATAATTGCCTAAAAAATATCAGATTTTTCATTAAAAAAGCAGTAATAAAAATGTCACATTTAATTTTAAACAAAATATGCTGTGTAACTTTATAATTCATATATGCCTCAAGATATGTGCAAAATTTCAGGTGGCTACGACAAAAATTGTCCTTCAAGGAATGTTTAAAAGTATAAAAAATAATTTTTTAATAAAGATTATTTAATGCTGAAATTATGTAAGCACATAAGCTTTATAATATTAAACGTTATTTACGCATATTCTACGTAAGATTTAGAATTTGTTTCTGAAATAAAAAAAAATTGTTTTTTTTTTAATTTTTGACCATACTCTACCCTTAAATCATATCAAAAGGTAACATAATAAATAAATAAATATTTAATATAGTAATATAATAAACAAATAAATTTTTAATAAAGTAATATAATAGATAAATAAATTAAATTAATCATTCCACCTAGGAATCTCGAGCATCTAGAGATTAATAATTTTCAAAATATTGATTAGATTTCCATTTATTTACCTTTTGCATCGTAGCTAATTTGCCTTCCGTTGTATCGGCTGCGTAATTTTCTTCCTATTTGAATAACATAAGTTATATATAACTATTATGCAAAACATTTATTTAATTGATATTAACATTTTTTGGCAACTATATTATTGTAGTTTTCCTGATCATTCTGTTCCTGCTTTAAAAAGCCAAGATATAATAAATATACTTTAAACAGAAAGATGCTACTATCTTTACTATATTTTTCTTCAAAATTAATTAATTTTGCTATAGCAACAACAGCGGCGACAGGAGTTTCAGCGTTCTCAGGAACAGGAAGTATATTACTATGAAGATAATTCTTGTGAGAATACCATTTAGTATTGTTGTTGTTGTGGTTATAACAAAATCAATACTTATTAAAAATTACAAAAAAATAGAAATTATTACTTAAACTCACATAATTAGAATTCTCCTCATAATTATTTTATTTCTTGTGCCTCTTGTTGTTGCCACGGCTGTTGTTGAGCTTGTTGCTATAACAAAGAATTATTTCATTAAAAATATTAATGTCATTATTTTGTTTTAATAATAATTCGAATTTGGCTAATGAAGGTATTAATTAACATGGTACAATAGCTTCACAATTTTGAAAATTTAAAAAAATTAATGTATAATAAAAACATTTCCAGTTATACATTATTAAATATTATTATAAGAACTTAGAAAATTATTTCTATTTCTAAATTATATATAATTCACTTATAATAAATTATTCAAAATAATAGCTTTTACAATAAAATCTTATTAAGGGTTATAAGATGTTGAAGGACCAATAAATAAATTAATAAATACAAACTAATTATTGATCAGCTTATTAAGCAATTATATACACTTATTATAAATGTTATTGATTATAAAACTTTCTTATATAAAGTATAATTTTAGTCCATAATTTTATCTACATTTACACTTACGTTATAATATTGGGAGTCCCAATCCTGATCATAGTATTCCTAAAATGAAGAACAAACATTAGATAATATAATTGATTGTAAAGTTAGTGCTACCTCATAATTTTATTATATCGAATCACACTCACATCGTCAGGCTCTGTATATTCTTGCTCCTCCGACAGTGGTGGCTGCTGCTGTATAATAAAATAAAAATTATTTTATAAGTACTATTAAAACAATAGTTTTTATACATCAATTTAAGTGTTATTAAAGTACAGTATAAAATAAATAGTGAGTATTAATAAATATGAAATAATTCTGGGAGAAAAATTTTTGAACCCTTTAAGGAGCATATATTTCTGTTAAAAATCCCTATGAATGTACATAAATTAATCGAATTTTTCTAGATTTCAAATTTTAATGCCGCCATATTGGATCCATAATTTACAATTTATAAAATCAGAGATTGGTTTGTAATCAGAGACCCTCAAAAAGCCCTATGCAAGCGATAGTACTTAAATTAACCGTGTTTCGGTAAATTTGTATACTGACAGCCGTCATATTGGTTTCGCCATTTTGAATTTTGAAAATCGAAGACTGCAATTATAATCAGTGCTGTTTAAAATTTCTCTATTATTATATGTGACCTTAAAATACCTCTATTATTATATATAATCGTATTTGTATTGTATTTGTTAAAAAATACTCCAAATCTGATTATATTCGGAAAGATAAGTTTTTTATTAATTTACATTGCTTATATCTAGATAAAGATTAAAATTTTTCAACTAAGAAGATATATTTTAAAAGATATTAGGATTATACGGGAAAAGGTTTAAACATGTCATGTTCTAAATGATTCTGTCATGAAAAAAAAATGGAATAAATTTAATGTTTCACATGCGAAACACTGCCTCACAAAGGGTTAAACTGAACTCTAGCATTAACAAAACTTTTAATTTAATATAAATGTTACGTGATAGCTGATGTATAGAAACAAATACTAATACTTACATAATTATGGTATTGTCCGTAATAACTTTGTGATTGCCCTTTAGCCTGGATTTGCTGCGGCTGCTATTGACCATATTGTTGTTGAGGCTGTTGTTGCTGCCAATGTCGTTGTTGTGGTTGTTGTTGTGGCTGTTGTTGCTATAACAAAAAAGGTTTTCATTAAGAATATAAATATCATAATTTTGTTTTAACATAAATGCAAACTTTACTAATAAAAGTATTAATTAACATGGTACAATTGTCTTCCAATTTTAAACAATTAAAAAAAAATTAATGTATGCTAATTAAGGATGCTCATCGGTAATAAAAATATTTTCAGTGATATGTTATTAAATATTATTATTAAGCACTTATAAAATTATTTTTATTTCTAAATTGTATACTAATTAAATACGTTTTAAAAACAAACTTACAATAAATTATTCAAATAAATAGCTTTTATAATAAAACTTTATTAAGAGCAAACTAATAAACTAATTATTGAACAACTGATCATGTATTTAGTTACACATGATATAAATGTTATTATTTAAAATTATTTTTAGAAAATTTTATAATACTTTGATTTATAAAGTATAAATTTGGTACATTCTTAAATGCCGGTCATCTGCAGGCTAATGACTATACTCATGTTAATTAACTTTATCTACATTTACACTTACGTTATAATATTGGGAGTTCCAATTCTGATCATAGTATTCTTCCTAAAATAAAGAACAAACATTAGAAAATATAATTAATTGTAAAGTTAGTGCTACCTCATAATTTTATTATATCGAATCACACTCACATCGTCAGGCTCTATATAGTCTTGCTCCTCCGGCAGTGGTAGCTGCTGCTGTATAATAAATTTATTTTATAAGTACTATTAAAACAATACTTTTTATACATAAATTTAACTATTATTAAAGTATAGTATAAAATAAATAGTGAGTATTAATAAATATGAAATAATTCTGGGAGAAAAATGTTTGAAAACATCCCTATGAATGTACATAAATTAATCGAATTTTTCTAGATTTCAAATTTTAATGCCGCCATATTGGATCCATAATTTACAATTTATAAAATCAGAGATTGGTTTGTAATCAGGGACCCTCAAAAATCCCTATGCGAGCGTTAACACTTGAAATAATCGTGTTTCGGTAAATTTTCAACATTGACAGCCACCATATTGGTTTCGCCATATTGAATTTTGAAAATCGGAGACTTCAATTGTAATCAGTGCTCCTTCAAATTCTTCTAACAGTATTTTTATTTAATTATTAAAAAATGACTTCGAAACTGATTATATTTGTAAAGATAAGTCTTTGTTTAATTTAGATTGTTTATAACTAGATAGAAATTTGGATTTTTCTACTAAAAAGATACATTATTCAAAATATTAGGATTATACGAGAAAAGGTTTGGACATTTGGACGAGAAAAATTTGGCGTCTCACATGCAAAATACTGCCCCTCAGTGGATTAAACATTACTTTGGCATTGACGAAACTTTCATTTCTTATTTATAGAACTTAATACTAATACTTACATAATTATTATGCACTCCGTAACTTTCTTGTGCCTGAGTTTGCTGAGGCTGTTGTTGCTGCGGTTGTCGTTGCTGGGGTTTTTGTTGCAGGCGTACTATTTGCTGCTGCTTCATCAGTGGTCGTTGTTTCTGTGGTTACTGTTTCTGTGATTGTTGTTGCTGTGATAGTTGTTGCTGTGATTGTTGTTGCTGTAATTGTTGTTGCTGTGATTGTTGTTGTTGTTGTTGGTGCGACTGCTTTTTTATTCGTTGTTGCGGCTTTTGTTGCCGTGGTTGTTGCTGCTGTTGTTGGGGTGGTTGTTGCTGCTGTTGTTGGGGTGGTTGTTGCTGCTGTTGTTGCGGTGGTTGTTGCTGCTGTTGATGCGGTGGTTGTTGCTGCTGTTGTTGCGGTGGTTGTTGCAATAGTTTTTGCTATAACAAAGAAGAATTTAATTAAGTATATAAATGTAATAATTTCGTTTTAATATACATCTATACTCACGTTATAGTATAGATAATTTATATTCTGATCATAGCATTCTTCCTAAAATAAAAAATAAACATTAGAAAAAATAATTACATGTAAAATTAGTGTTATCCCATAATTGTATTGTATTCAAACGCAATTACATCGTCATAAACTTCAGCTGCTGCATTAACGACATAGTTCTGCTGTTGCGGCAGTGGTGGCTGTTGCTGAATATGAAAAAATTATTTTATAAGTACGATCAAAACAATAGTTTAAAATTAAAGAATTGTAATATTACACTATAAAATAAATTGGCACAAAAGAATTTTAAAAATTGAAAAAAATCTTATCCTTTGCGAATAATAGAACAGTTATTTTTTATTTAACGTCGCTCTTTTTATGCTCCTATTTTGGTGCTAATTAGGGACGGAGGTCATATGATGTCTTTGCTAAGAATGCATTTGGTGAAAATACTTTGCTTGCATTGCGTGTGCGAAGCACCTGATTCGCGCACGCAGTATGCGAATCGCTTTGGTTCATTCACGGTAATTTAATCATATGTGTTTCGCTCACATCGTGTTAAAAAATATCATACGATACGAGTGTGTTCAGACTTCGTACACTCGTATTGTAATGTACTATTTCGCAACTAATTATCTCTTATGAATAATTATCAATATACTCACATAACTATTGTCATCCGCTCTCTCTCCAGCTCTGCTCTGACTTGAGCGTTTTTGAGTTAGCGGGTTTCGCTGAAAAATTTTATTTATGTTATTTAAAAATACAAAAAATTGATATTTTTATAAATTGTAATATAATACTTGTTGCTTGATTGATTGATTGATTGATAATTTTATTGGGTAAAATGGGGTTAAAACCCCGTATACACTATAGCAAATCAGTCGTAGATAATAATATATAATACAATGTGATATATAAAGTAGCAGCGATATAAAGCAAATTTTTATTATAACAAAATAACGATAAAACATTAACAATAAATAAAATTTAACGCTCAAATACAATTTAAAAATAATAATTTAACAATAAAACAATAAAACAATATAATAAAATAGAATAAAATAAAATAAAATACAGAAAAGCAGCGCGTACAAAACTCATTTTAACTTAACTTAAGCGAAAGTCCGGGAGGATAAAATAAATTAAGGTTAAAATGAAATAAAATAAAATAAAATGAGATAAAACCGAGTAGAAATAAATGTAAAAAAAAAATAAATAATATAGAACAAAATAAAGCAAAGTAAAATAAGAAACAAACAATAGTGTCAGCGCGGAAAAATAAAAGATAAAAAATTTAATTAAGCTATTAAATAAAATAAATAAAATAAATAAAATAAATATAATACGAGAGTGACTAGAATTTAATACTATGGATTTAATACTATGGATCGTCCCATTTCATCTCAACCTCAATTTACACCTCAGGCAAGGGAGGGCACACTATGTCTTCAGCCGCCACCCTCGAATCCCAGGCCCGTCGGTCAAGCTCAGTAAGATGGGATATTAATGAAGTTTTGAAGGAAGTGAAAAGGTGCGGGTTAAAGTCATTGAAGGGTAAATGATTTATGAGACGAGAGGCAGTGATTATGAAGGAGTTGTTAAGGGCTTCGGTTCTGGGAGGGAGATAAAAGAGGGATAAGGGTGAGTGGCGAGAGGATGAGCGGGATGAAAATAAGGAATCTCGTACAATGAAATGGCGTGCAATATAGGACGGGGAATTGTGTGAAAGGATATTATAAGCGCTACAACCAATAAAGAGGGATCTCCTGAGCTCAACCGACAGCCATCCTAGCCTCAGACGGTAAGGTGTCACATGCTCGCGCCAGGGTATGTTCCCCCACACAAAGCGAACACAAGCGTTCAAAAGTCGTTGGAGTCGCAAATTCCTGGTCGCATCTAAATCATGGAAGACTGCGCACGCATAATCAAAGTGTGGGAGAACAAGCGACTCGACTAGATGTTTACGGTTCTGGCGCGAGAGTGCCCGCCGAAAGAATCTTAAGGAGTGGAGGACTCCATGAACGCGCTGAGAGACCGACGCAACCTGGCGAGACCAATCCAGGGTTGAAGTTATCCAGATGCCCAATGATTTGACTTGTTGTTCATAGTTCAGTAGGTTATCTCCAATTCTAACCTTCGGAGCAGAGTCTAGCTGAATGCGCGAAGTGTAGGCTTGACTCCCCAAGATCATCACCTTTGTCTTTTTCACGTTTAAACTTAGCCCATTTGATCTCGCCCATTCATCCACCGCGTTGGCATCCTCCGAAATTCTGAGAACTCCCTGAGCGAGATCCGCCGGGTAAAAAGAGTGATAGATCTGGGTGTCATCCGCAAAAATCATATGGTTAGAATGCCTTAAAACACTCGGCAGGTCATTGATAAAAATAGAAAACAAGAGAGGGCCTAGGACACTGCCCTGTGGAACTCCCCTGGATGTGTCAAGCCAGGCCGAGGTGTTCCCCAGCTCGTCCACCACCGCCTGCGAACGGCCCACAAGGTAGTGAAAGAACCAGGTTAGCACTACGTCCGAACATCCCAGCGCACGTAGTTTACGTAGCATAATATCGTGCGGCACCGAATCGAACGCCTTGGAAAATTATTTATTTATATTATTAATAATTGGTTGCTAATATTAGAAAAGCAGCAAAGGAACTAATAACAATTAAAATGTAGAAAATTTGTTTACCTCGATTAGCTCATTTCCGACACTTGATGAGCCGGGCACAACCACGATGTTATTCTGTTAAAAGGAAAAAAATTTTATATACAATTTTTTTATATACAATGCAACAATCCTATTTCATCAAATAAAAAATAATAATAAATAAATAAGTAAAATGCGCGAAATGAAAAAAATCATATATTTCGATACTCTACGCTTATGTATGTTTCCCCTTACCGCAACGCGGGATGTCCAAGTTCGTGCGCGACGACGAAGATCCGCACAAAGAGGAGACCGAGAACACGTGTATGAGTATTAATTATCTAATCTTTTTTCTATTATTATTAGAATATTAATAAATTAAACAGTTTAATTTTAATATTGCATTGATGAAATCCAGATTAACACTCCTCGTTTAATGAATCAATAAATTGCTTCTTTTATCATAATAATTATCAATGAAAAGTTACAAATTGATATAATATCCTTGAAAATCTAGGTGCGCGTACCTAATATATGCGTAATTAGAATAAACCCTTCGCGCATCAGATTATCTCGTCTTTCATCTAGTACGGCGAGATAATTTACTCGGGCGCTGAGTATCGAGACTTTCTCATTCATTCTTTCATTGAGTTCCGCCCGATCATTCAAAGAGTCACCTTCGAACATTCATTCAAGGAGTTACACCCGAACAGTCAAGGAAGATTGTTAAGCCTAAGGAAGTCCTAAGTAAATTTGCAGTAGTAAGTATGCTGCACGACAGAAACCTTTATCCTTAATCCTTTCCTTTTTAGGAGCTGGGTAGCCCTAGCGGCGACAGGCCCCGAGTGGTCCCATGTTAAACATGGGCCTGCGAAAAGTTCTTTTTTTTTAAAAAACAGGTAAAAGAGTTTCGACTCTTACCCTTAAGTGCGCCCCATCCGTAAGGATGACGCCGATGCCTGAGGCTAGGCTGAGTGAACCTTAAGGTTCTGTAACACCCTTTTTTAGAAATCGGCATCCAGGAATCCGGAGAATTTTTATCTTCCGCGTCGCGAATCAAATATTGTGTTAATTTGAAATTAGATAACGGAATGGGGAATTCCGTGATATCGTCGCGCATTAATTTCTTTTTATTTAAATAGTGAACGTAAAAGGTCGTTCGTTGTGTTTCCGCGTCGCGAATCCGTTAACAGACTCGGTCAATTAATTCTCTTTTCGAGGTTTCATTCTTACGCTCATTTCGGGAGATCGCGTAATCACATTAAAAATGTTTTCCCGCGAATAATAAATAAGTCTGATGAAAAATTCGTTTATTATAGATATATATATGTAAATCTGAAAACCCAGATTGTAATTTGAATGCCTTTAAATAAATTGGAAAAAGAGAGTAATAATTCACCCTCTCACATCCAAAATATGCAAGTCCTTTGATAAATAAAATTTAAATATATGTAATTCTTTGAAAAAATGCAACCGGAAGAACCCGCATCGGAGGAAATGGACCAATTCTCAACAACGTTGACTTTCCGCATGAGATAATAAAATTTTTATTGAATATTATTTAATGTCATTATAATCATAAAGCTTATTAAAAGTGCATGAATCTTTTCTTTTTTTTTTATGATTTGATTTTATTAAATCTTATATATTTTCATTTCTCTTTTTATTTTTAACTTTTTTGATTGCACATGGATGATGCAGTAAAGAAGATGGTTGCTACCGAGGGAATATTGAACGTAGAACAACAAACGTTCGTAAGTTATATAGAATCCGTTTTTGATAGTTAAATAACATTAACTTACCGAATCTCCATATATCAAATAAAATTTTACATTGCATAAAATGATATAAGATTTAATCTATCTTTATTTTTGAATTGGTTATTTAAATCTCCTTACAAATAACAAAAAAGTGTTGCAACAAAAGAATAAGTTGTAGGTGAAACAATATATTTTTTTGTAATCGTAAATGTTGAACAGAAAAAAAAAATATTAAAAATAATAAATAAAAATAAATTTATAACTAAAGATTACCCGTTAAATATAGAACAATTATATGCGTTAAATTGTTTATCATATCATTATAATAGTTTAAGTAATCTGTTTATGTCTTCGAACAGTATAACTAGAAATAAGAATCTACCTATTCCAAGATTCAAAAAAACTGTTAGCAAAAAAAATAGTTATATCAAAGCTATAGGTTTGTTTAATATGCTACCAATTAGTCTAAAAGAATTAAATAAAAAAAACAAAAAGATAAAATTGAAAGACTGGATAGTTAATAATATTTAAAAAAATCTATACAAATTTTATTTATAAATTGAATCTTTATTATGATTGTTTTGTTTAATGTTGCCTTAGTGATTTTTTGAGTTAGTAGCCTCTTTATGGATGTTATATAGTATATAGTGAAAGAATTTAACTATGTCATTTTAGTATGTAAGTATATTATGTAATTTTAGTTTATAAGTCTTAGATACTTTAGTATCTTGCCAGTTCCACCAACAGATATGTGCATTATATCTCTGTGGGGAAAGCTATGTAATTCTAAGGAATTCTATGTATTTTCTGATACTGGTTAATAAATAAATAAATAAATTACCTCCATGTCGTACCGTCCGGATACAGCTAAATCAGCGACATCCTGTTTCATAACAAATTAAACATTAATTGTGCTCTGTTAATCCTAAATAATAATTTAACTCTAACATTTAGCGTAATACTTGGCATTAGTATACAACATTTACAAGATAGAAATAAAATACTAATTTACTCAAAAAATTGAGGATGTAGTTAAGTAAATAATATAATAACTTATTCAAAAATAACAATAATTAAGAGAATCTTTATTTAAAAAAAATTAATATTTATCTACAAGTCAAATAATTACTTAATAAAAGAAGTCTTTCTGAGGTTCAAATAATAATTTGAAACAATCATCACAATAAATTAAATATATAAATTCGAAATGTGACGCAAGGAGCCTTAGCACGAGATTTCACACCGAAAGCTTATTTTTATACATTTTCCTACATAACATTAGTACCAAAAATTTAGTCTAATTGATATTCTCCAAAAAAATGTATATTTTAACAAAAAATATGATACACGAGATTTAGATAATAAGAAATGAATAACAAACAACATAATCTTTAACCTAAATCCACCCACTTTATATAAGAATAAGCTTCAAAACGAATAGTTTCGTGTAAAAAGTTTTATTTATCATGTCATCAAGACTACCGTAATACACTACTTGAGGATCTATTAGAAGGCTAGTCGAATTTCACGCCTGGTCAACTAGCCTCGCACGTCTAAGAGAGCGAATATTTTTACTTACACGAGAAATAGCGAGAATATTTATTCTTAAAAATAAAATACATAATATTTTGTAACTAATGAAAATTATTAATTGTTAAATCGAATTTACGCATAACGAGCACATTCATATAAATTAAAACAGATAAAAAATTTATGTTAGCTACCGAATTATAGTTCTTGAGGATCTAGAAGGTTAGTCGAAATCCACGTCGCGTCTGGTCGACTAGCCTCGTAAGTCCGTGCGCGCGGATATTTTTACTTACACGAGAAATAGCGGGTATATTTATTATAATGTGAGGCAAGCCTCACTTAATTAATTAAGGAAATAAGTATTTATGTAGTAATAGGGATGAGATGGTGTGAGAGAGATGAATAGAGAAAAGTGACAGGTGAAGGTTAGGACTGCGGCAGTTGTATGTGCCGGCCCGAGCCACTCTCATTACCGGGAAATCGCGAATGAGAACTTATGCGAAAGGAATAACAAGGAATATTTCGATTTGATGAGGATGATAGGTGTAAGGAAAGGATTGGCGGATAATAACAACACGTAGCACGGGACAGACGGCGTACGACAACGAGGTACGAGTGAAGCAGCTGACGACACCGTGGTAGCCCGTGTATATCATTCAGATACACCGTCCCGTGGCGACACCGTAAGAATATCGGCAAACCGCCGACGGCACCGATCACCGCGTGCGCGCGCGAAGCCGAGAGAGATGGAGAGATGTTGACCGCGTGCGTCGAGTAAGAGAGTGACGGCGCGCACACTGCACGCGCACGTCGAGTATAGGTGAGAGCGGTGCGCCAGAGGGGGAACGACTACGAACGGTCCGATGTTCATACGTACGAATGTAAGAGGAAAGGAGATAGATAGCTGTCCCGATGCATTGGTGGAGGCGTTGGCGGATTTGCACAGATAGCGGATAAAAGGAAATGGCGAACGTACACTAGCGGATTTGGAAGGAAAATAGATGGCGTTACGGACGATTATCGGTATGTCTACTACCACCGATCTAGCGGATATGATAGCGGAAAGGGAGAACAACTAGCTCCACGATCGGTAGCGGATAATACGAATCGGAGAAGAAGGACGAGACTCCTTCCCCAACCGCCGTACTGAATAGACGTGTTGTGCCAGGAACAATATCGAAGTAGCCATTTTGAGATCCGCTGAGATTTAAGAAAGTTAAAGTATTGAGGCGAATTAATTGTTATTTAACGTTCAGCTGGAGCGAGAAAATACCCAAAGTACCAGGGTTAGATATCAGGTCAAGGAAGAGACAGTTGATCCGTAAACTGAGAGTTCTGGACTCGCGGTGAGTGAGGAAGTACGACGTATTGTAAGGTATGAGAGTGAAATTGATGGACGTTCCGTGAATATTGTGAGATAGAATAGCCGCGCGAAAACCAATTAATTTATTATTGTATTTTCCGATTATCATTATTATATTTCCTTTTGCGTTTTACGATGATTTACCGAGTTGCGTGCGGATAAAGCATTGAACAATAAATAAGCGAGATTTCGGTATGCGTTTGTATTTACTGTATGATAAAGTGGTAATAATTAAAGTGTTAAATATTGTTATGTGAGATTAAGTGACTGATTTTATAACCCGAGAATATTATCCAATTCCTTACAACGTGGTTCCGCCATCTTTCCCGTGATGGCAACGTGAAGCCCGCGACCCTGAACCGGCTTGTCGTTAGTTTTACCGGTAACTGGCGCCCAATAATTCAATTTGTTACCGGATAGTAATCATTATTTTATTATCATTATCATTATTTGTTGTAAGCCATAGTGACACGTTGCACTACGGGAACAACTCATCGAGAATCAAAAGTGCAACGTCACAATAATAAATAAAATTCGTAACCTTTTGTAATTAATCAAATTAATTAAATATTAACTAGAACTTACGCTATAGCGGGCACGTTCATGTACATTAAAATAAATAAAAAATTAGTTTTGGCTACCGAATTACACCTTTTGAGGATCTAGAAGGCTAGTCGAATTTCATGTCTCGTTTGGTCGACTAACCTCGTAAGTCCGAGAGCGCGCATATTTTTACTTACCCGAGAAATAGCAGGTATATTTATTATTATAAATAAAATTCGTAACCTTTTGCAATTAATCAAAATAATTAAATATTAACTCGAACTTACGCTGTAGCGGGCACGTTCATGTAAATTACAATAAATAAAAAATTAGATTTGGCCACCGAATTACACCTCTTGAGGATCTAGAAGGCTAGTCGAATTTCACGTCGCGTCAGGTCGGCTAGCCTCCTAGGTCCGAGCGCTCGGATATTTTTACTTACGCGAAAAACAGCGGGTATATTTATTATAATAAATAAAATTCGTAACCTTTTGTAATTAATCAAAATAATTAAATATTAACTCGAACTTACGCTATAGCGGCACGTTCATGTAAATTACAATAATTAAAAAAATTATTTTGGCTACTGAATTACACCTCTTGAGGATCTAGAAGGCTAGTCGAATTTCATGTCTCGTTTGGTCGACTAGCCTCGTAAGTCCGAGAGCGCGCATATATTTACTTACGCGAGAAATAGCATGTATATTTATTATTATAAATAAAATTCGTAACTTTTGTAATTAATCAAAATAATTAAATATTAACTCGAACTTACGCTGTAGCGGGCACGTTCATGTAAATTACAATAAATAAAAAATTAGATTTGGCTACCGAATTACACCTCTTGAGGATCTAGAAGGCTAGTCGAATTTCACGTCACGTCAGGTCGACTAAGCTCCTACGTCTGAGCGCTCGGATATTTTTACTTACGCGAGAAATAGCGGGAATATTTATTATTATGAATAAAATTCGTAATCTTTTGTAACTAATTAAAATTATTAATTGATTAATCAAATTTATGCATGACGGGCACGTTCATGTAATTACAATAAATAAAAAATCAGTTTGGCTATCGAATTACACCTCTTGAGGATCTAGAAGGCTAGTCGAATTTCACGTCGCGTCAGGTCGGCTAGCCTCCTAGGTCCGAGCGCTCGGATATTTTTACTTACGCGAAAAATAGCGGGTATATTTATTATAATAAATAAAATTCGTAACCTTTGTAATTAATCAAAATAATTAAATATTAACTCGAACTTACGCTATAGCGGACGTTCATGTAAATTACAATAATTAAAAAAATTATTTTGGCTACTGAATTACACCTCTTGAGGATCTAGAAGGCTAGTCGAATTTCATGTCTCGTTTGGTCGACTAGCCTCGTAAGTCCGAGAGCGCGCATATATTTACTTACGCGAGAAATAGCATGTATATTTATTATTATAAATAAATTCGTAACTTTTGTAATTAATCAAAATAATTAAATATTAACTCGAACTTACGCTGTAGCGGGCACGTTCATGTAAATTACAATAATAAAAAATTAGATTTGGCTACCGAATTACACCTCTTGAGGATCTAGAAGGCTAGTCGAATTTCACGTCACGTCAGGTCGACTAAGCTCCTACGTCTGAGCGCTCGGATATTTTTACTTACGCGAGAAATAGCGGGAATATTTATTATTATGAATAAAATTCGTAATCTTTTGTAACTAATTAAAATTATTAATTGATTAATCAAATTTATGCCATGACGGGCACGTTCATGTAAATTACAATAAATAAAAAATCAGTTTTGGCTATCGAATTACACCTCTTGAGGATCTAGAAGGCTAGTCGAATTTCACGTCGCGTCAGGTCGGCTAGCCTCCTAGGTCCGAGCGCTCGGATATTTTTACTTACGCGAAAAATAGCGGGTATATTTATTATAATAAATAAAATTCGTAACCTTTTGTAATTAATCAAAATAATTAAATATTAACTCGAACTTACGCTATAGCGGGACGTTCATGTAAATTACAATAATTAAAAAAATTATTTTGGCTACTGAATTACACCTCTTGAGGATCTAGAAGGCTAGTCGAATTTCATGTCTCGTTTGGTCGACTAGCCTCGTAAGTCCGAGAGCGCGCATATATTTACTTACGCGAGAAATAGCATGTATATTTATTATTATAAATGAAATTCGTAACTTTTGTAATTAATCAAAATAATTAAATATTAACTACAACTTACGCTATAGCGGGCACGTTCATGTACATTAAAATAAATAAAAAATTAGTTTTGGCTACCGAATTACACCTCTTGAGGATCTAGAAGGCTAGTCGAATTTCATGTCTCGTTTGGTCGACTAGCCCCGTAAGTCCGAGAGCGCGCATATTTTTACTTACCCGAGAAATAGCAGGTATATTTATTATTATAAATAAAATTCGTAACCTTTTGTAATTAATCAAAATAATTAAATATTAACTCGAACTTACGCTATAGCGGCACGTTCATGTAAATTACAATAAATAAAAAATTAGATTTGGCTACCGAATTACACCTCTTGAGGATCTAGAAGGCTAGTCGAATTTCACGTCACGTCAGGTCGACTAAGCTCCTACGTCTGAGCGCTCGGATATTTATACTTACGCGAGAAATAGCGGGAATATTTATTATTATAAATAAAATTCATAATCTTTTGTAACTAATTAAAATTATTAATTGATTAATCAAATTTATGCCATGACGGGCACGTTCATGTAAAGTAAATTAAAATAAATAAAAAATTAGTTTTGGCTATCGAATTACACCTCTTGAGGATCTAGAAGGCTAGTCGAATTTCACGTCGCGTCAGGTCGACTAGCCTCCTAGGTCCGAGCGCTCGGATATTTTTACTTACGCGAGAAATAGCGGGTATATTTATCACACGGAGAAAAAATTTCCAGTAAAAATTACTATATTCTTACTTAAAAGTGAGACAAACTTGCGGCGCAATAAAAATTTCGATACTGCGCAGTAAAAACTATAGTCACTAGAATTTACTGAACAGAGTAGCAATTTTAATATTTTATTATTTTAATAATTCATATAAAACGTATTAACGGTTATGGTAAAACGCTTATAGCTTTTTATCAATAAATACAATATTTTTTTGAATTTTTATATTGATATTTATATTACCAAATGTTTATATTTATGAAGCTAAAGTTTCTAGTAAATTTTTGGTTTTAGTTTTTGTAAAAGAGAATCCTGTTGGGTCGCTTTTTATTTATTAGGCGGCTTCTTAACATCAGATTTCCTTAAGTGAGGGCTGTAAGCATAGTGATATTTATTGACATCGGACATTTAATTACTTATTTTCATTCGTTTTTTTCGGACGGACCTTATAGACATTCTCGCTAAACTAAATACCTAATTACTACAACGCACCGCATTTCGCAACATATCGCAACGCTATCGCATTTCGCTATATTAAATAGAAAACTTTCCTGCTCTTATATATTAACTGTAGTTGATTTTAAGCACTTGCGAGATTCAGAGTATACGCCGCGACACCTATCGTACGGTACATAATTTTATAATGGAACCGCATTCAAATTAAACTAAAATAGACTTGTTTTTTTATGCATGATTTTCATAATTAATTGAAATTATTACTAATATTATAATATTATTTATTCATAATTAATTGAAATTAAATTATTACTAATTATAAAATATAGAAAAATTAAAAAATTAAATAATAAATTATTTAATTAATTATTATCTATAGTTGTACAAATGATAGTATATGTGTTTAAAATTAGTTTTACTATTCCATGAAATAATACGATAATAAAATGTTTGTTGAAAACTTAAAATTTAAATTATAAATGTTAATTAGTAATAATTATCATATAGAATATATACTGCGGGTATTGTGTGGGAATTAAATATACTTAATAATTTATTTGAAGTTGCAATAAATAAATACAAAAGAATTAATATATTTTTTATTATTAAAATACAAAATAATGCGCAACAATTCTTTGTATTAAAAATTTTATTCTTTTTACTTTACAATTCTTATATTTGAAATGTAAATAAGTTACAACCAAGTTTTTGAAACATAATAAAACCCGTCAGATAAATATGTCATATGGGTTATGTCACAATTAAAAATATTATTTTCTAATAATACTTTCCAATGAAAATTTACATTACAAATTTTGTAAGCTTGCAAATGATAATTAAAATGAGTATCATCCATTGTTTGTGTTAAAAAAATATATTTTGATTCTCGATATATTATGTCAATTACTCTATGAAACTCATACTTAGCTTCAGAGAATGTCACTATAACGGTATCCTTTTGAATTTGTTTCCCCATATACTGTAAAGACTTTACACTTGTAATAATATCTGCTCGAGAAATGTTAAGTAAATTCATAAATTGTTTGAAAAATTGTAATTTAGTAATTAATATTTGTTTTTCTTTATTCGGTACAAAAATAGGACACGTTATTTCTTGTTTTAGAAATTTGTAATTTAAAAATAACTGGTGCTTTATAGCAATAGTGTGATTGATATCAACTCGACTTGTTGTAGATTTCGATATTTGCTTGCCTTGCTGGTTCTTACTTTCGAAACGCATACAAGAAAGTTTCCATAATGGACCAAACAGCATCATACAGTGCGGGTAATGAAGTAACAAATGATGCTTTGGCTTAAGACTGCAAGGATATAATATCGATAATGTTGATAAATATTCGAAAATTACAGTTTCCAAAAGCTTGTACGTAAAACGATGTACAGTTGAACTTGTTAAAATAATTACAATCTCTCGCAGACTTAAAAATAAATCCCAATGTTCATTGTCAGGAGGAATTAATGAGCCGATTATTACATTCAAATTTAAAACTAAGCATAACATTTCAGACGATGACATTAAAATACAACCTTTTTTAATAGCATTTGAATTTAATTGTGGCGGTTTATTTATGCTGTAATTTAATCCATAATCAAACCCTTGCAATCTATAATTTAATTCATCTAAAGAAAATAACTTAGCTTTAAATATTAAGTGATTTAACAAAAGAGCAATGCCATATCTACATATGCCTTCTAACACGTCGTGCATTACGTCAACCGCAATATTTGTTGTCATATGAAAATGATTTACCTTATGTAATACACAACTTTCTTTGATTCCGCTTATTTTGGAATCATCTAAATTTAAAAGACTATTATAATTGTCTATTGTTCTTAAATTACAATGTTTTTCTTCAAATACATGGTTTTTTTCGGATTACGTAATTAAACAGTGCTGACAAAAAATATTAGCTTTAAAACTTTCAGTAAGTCCAAGTACACTGTGAACGGCAAGATTGTCACCTACAAATAATGACAATTCAAAGTAAATTGTCTTTAAACCAGAAGGTAAATCAATAATTATGCCTAACTCATTTAAATAATTCAATTCTTCGGCAACTTTTGTAAATATTATTTCATTTCTAAACATTTCTCGATCGATAGTATTGAACAGTATAAACAAAAATATATTATCAAGCTTAGCCTGATATTGCGGAGGAAGCACAGGTATGCTGATATAAACTGCTCCGCTTTTTGATATCCCTTTGTGTGACCCGAGAGGGTTATTATTTTCATAATCATCATAGTACATAACGATTGGAAATACAATTTTATCATTAAAGCCTGCACATCTCTCCTGCCAATATTTACCTTGAATTAAGTTAGTTATAATGTTAGTATTAGACTTTATCTCATTTATGTAATTCATTGTTTCATTAAATATGTTAGGCAGTTCAAAAAATAGTTTAAGAACTTTTCTTATAGCTATAAATTGCGCATTGACCGGTACGTGAATTAGTTGTACGATACCACGTTTTCGTTTAAATTCTTCTCTTTCTCCAATTTGATAACTTTCTGGATAAATAAACGTTTTTAAATCTTTATAACGATTAAATCGTTTATATTCAGTGTCATGATTTGACAGAGAATTAGTAACACTGTAAAATAATACATTAATTTTTTCTACATCTTCATCGTTTAATCTTTTGAAATTTATAAATATTTGTTCTTTTAAAATGTTATTCATTTTTTCATATAATTTGCTAGCTTCCTGTATTATAGAGTTTACTTGTTTTCTGGGCATATTTTTTGTATTGTACAAAGAAGCAGAAAATTCTAAACATGCTGCATCTAATTTTTTTCATATGTATCAGTGTAATTATTATCATAATCATTATTAAAATTTGAATAAACTCTAGTACATTTAAGAAAACAACAAGAGAAACTACTTTCGGTGTAAATTTGCAATGTGCTCATATAAATGAAAGTCCCCTTCACACTTATTGGAACAAAACATACAGATAAACGTCATTTTACGAACTAAGCAATTCTTTTACGTGCCCAATTATTACATTCAATTCTACAGTTAATAAATCACTTACGAGTTCAATATTTGTAAATAATCTCTGTACAAAGACCCACAAAGTTTCCGAGTTCTCTGGATGTTTACAATCTAAACTAAAATACAGTGCTAACGCTAATTTAATTGCCTGCAAAATCGAGTTGACAGCATACAGCTGGTCGTTTAAAGCAACATACAAACTTTGTATATTTGTAATTGGGCCCACAGCAATTATTAATGGTTGGAATGTCTTCTTGTTTTCAATTAACCGATCTTTCAACTTTTTTAATCTTGGTTCAACTTCGTTCGCCGTCTAAAAATGATTAAATGGTTAAAGGGGTTATAAAAATTTGATTACATAAATAATAATTAATAAACTAATACCTCGATGTGCATAATAAAAGATTCTCTTCTCTCCTCCAAAGATAATCGATGAGGCCTTTCAACCAATTCGTCACTATTTTTTCTTTTCACTCTTCGTTTAGAAGGAATAATGTGTGGCAGCAAATACGAAGTAACAAAGTTTTGTTTCTCTTTATGTAGTGAACAATAGGGTATATTTGTTTATAAATTTATGAAAATAAAATTAACAAATTACAAATTAATATTTTAATACCTTCGATTAAATCTCCAGATATTAATGATTGCACCAATGATAAGGCGTGTAGAGAATTGATTTTTGTGGACTACAGATGAGTAATGAGGCACTTTCTTACTATCATCCACTTTTCGTTATTCAAAAAGTCACCTCAGGATGTTTTAATGAGAAGTCAATAAAGTACTGCGAAAAAAATTTGTTTACAATATTGAAATTTAAAATAATTAAAAATCAAAAGCGAATCTTACTAGTTTCTGAGCTGCTTGTACTTTTAGGCATGCAAACTTCTCAATATATGCATGTACAGAAATATTTTGAGTTTGTAATAATTCTTGCCTTGCGTCGAAGGTAGCATGCCAGTTTTTTTCAACATCATCCCATGGTTCAATATGTGATGCCAACCAGTTTAATTTGTCAGTATCTAAAAATATATTTGAATTAATTACCTTATTTATTTTGACAAAATATGCCATGTGATAGATTATAATATTACCATCTGCAGTTATAACATACGAAGAAATATCTTTATTATTCTGCTTTAATAAATCCGCAAGCTTTAGACAGTCTTTGGTGTAATTAAAATGATTCCAAAGTTTTCCAGAGGCTCTACTTATATAACGACCTTCTTGCATAAACGGTGTATAATAAGTATCAGGATTTTCTCCTTTGAAATGAAAAGCTATTTCTTTTGATAAAATTTCAAACCTTTCTGTCTTGATTCTAAAAAATGAAAGTAATTCTTTAAGAAAAAAGTAAAACATATTTAAATTAAAAATGGAATTGAAACTTACGTAAATTTATCCAATTTTTGGGTCTCATTCACATCTTTAAATGCAGCTTCTTTTTCCCTCTCGATTACAAGTCTCACAAGCTTTGACCGGTCAGTTTTTGAAAGTATTGTATTAGTTTTTCGACATTTTGCATAAGCTTTTAAAACTTCCTTTCCTTTAGTTATTTTTTTCATATACTCTATCAGTCCCTATAATAAATATAAATATATGCATTAATAATTGAAATTAATTTCTGTTTATTGACATCACAAATTTTATTTATAAACGCTAATGAAAATATAATAGATACACATAATTGTATTTATAAAGATAAATTTAACATATTTGCAAAATATAAAATATAAAATATAAAACATAAATGTTTTCAAAAATTACATTAATCGATAATAAAATAAATAGTGTACTCACTGTACTTGTAACTGCAGACGTATTCGAATTTTGACCATTGTGTTCCTTTAAAACGTCAGCATTTTTTTGAGACGTCAGAGTGATTGTAATATTCAAGTTTTCACCATTCCGTTCCGTTATAGCCAAACTATTCTCTTGAGATACCAACGGGATTGTAGATTCAGGCCTTGCTTGACTAGAAATTAATGACGATGGCACAGTTTTTTCCGTTGCTGGCATATAAAGTTTGTAACTTTAAATTTGATTCAGCCGGAACACTTGATGCATTTTTGGTAGATGGATCCGAACCATTAGTTTCAATGTTTTGAAACCCACCAAGGTTCAAAAAGCTATGTTGTGCTGTATTTTCAGACGATGTAGGTGCACGAGAGACAGAGTTGTCACTTTGAGCTTCCGATACCTGAATATGAAATAATAAATTATGTATATTTTTAATTATGTAAGTTAGTGTTGTTAAATAATTTCAACATTCATAATTATTGAAATTTATCATATTTAAATGATCTTAAATGCAGAAAAGATAAAAGTAATTGAAAACAAATTATTAAAATAAAGTAATTAAATATATTTATATAAAAATTTTTAAAAAGATTTATTACGAATATTATCAAAACGATTACTCAAAAGGTTATTTTAAATATTTATTAACAAATTATTGAATGAAATTATCAAGCATAAAAATATTACCTTATAAAAATTCAATATAGACGCGTAAATAAACAACATAAACAATCAATCACTTGTACTGTGTTTATGCTCTCTCTCACTTACACTTTGGTTAGGTTAAATGCACTTGTTGCTTACCTCGTCATCATTTCTCTCCATGACTACCTATATTTTAATTAAAATTTTTTTTGTACAAGCAATATTATAACTATGCCCAAATTTGTGTACTAAAAATTTGTTATGTAAGGGTTAATATTAAGTATAAAAAAATAAATAAACTCGGCAATACCAAACTCGCAAAGTGTGAATACGTAAAGCAAAGAAAAAAGTAAATTAATAAACGGTAACATTACTTACTGACTGAATAGCTGCTTATTTATAACCACTTGAAAAAACAATCGAATTCGGAAGTTTGATGCGATCTTCTTCTCTTTTAGGCGGTCGCCACTTGACTTGTTCGCAATCGCCATTCGCGTTACCTATAATACCTTTTGTTTTCCCTCCCCCCGTTCCCGCGATTCGTAGCGGCAACCGCACTTTAGCGGTAATCACGCGACTATGAAAATAATATTCGGTGCGGATCTTGTATATATTTGATACCGGGTCTAACAAATTTTACTATACTGTTACATCAAAAAACGATGCAACCTCCTTCAACTTAAAACATAACGAAATTTACTACACAAATCAGTAAATATTATTACACTGTATATTATTTTTTCCTTAATATTCAATTAGAATTTAGAATGTAGTATATTTATATTTAGAGATTTCAATTTTTACTGAACAGTCTATCAATATTTGTCGATGGAAACTAGGGTCTTTAATGTATCCTATTTTGTATATTGATAGGCACATAATAATTGTTTCTATTCAAATAGTAAAATTCCAACTAAATCAAGTTTGTCTTGCGCGTACTGTAAAAATATCGTAATTTTTCATAGAACTCTTTTCTCCGTGTATAATAAATAAAATTCGTACCTTTTGTATTTAATCAAAATAATTAAATATTAACTCGAACTTACGCTATAGCGGCACGTTCATATAAATTACAATAATTAAAAAATTTATTTTGGCTACTGAATTACACCTCTTGAGGATCTAGAAGGCTAGTCGAATTTCATGTCTCGTTTGGTCGACTAGCCCCGTAAGTCCGAGAGCGCGCATATTTTTACTTACGCGAGAAATAGCAGGTATATTTATTATTATAAATAAAATTCGTAACCTTTTGTAATTAATCAAAATAATTAAATATTAACTCGAACTTACGCTATAGCGGCACGTTCATGTAAATTACAATAGATAAAAAATTTATTTTGGCTACTGAATTACACCTTTTGAGGATCTAGAAGGCTAGTCGAATTTCATGTCTCGTTTGGTCGACTAGCCTTCGTAGGTCCGAGCGCGCGCATATTTTTACTTACGCGAGAAATAGCAGGTATATTTATTATTATAAATAAAATTCGTAACCTTTTGTAATTAATCAAAATAATTAAATATTAACTCGAACTTACGCTATAGCGGGCACGTTCATGTAAATTACAATAATTAAAAAATTTATTTGGCTACTGAATTACACCTCTTGAGGATCTAGAAGGCTAGTCGAATTTCATGTCTCGTTTGGTCGACTAGCCTCGTAAGTCCGAGAGCGCGCATATTTTTACTTACGCGAGAAATAGCAGGTATATTTATTATTATAAATAAATTCGTAACCTTTTGTAATTAATCAAAATAATTAAATATTAACTAGAACTTACGCTATAGCGGGCACGTTCATGTACATTAAAATAAATAAAAATTAGTTTTGGCTACCGAATTACACCTCTTGAGGATCTAGAAGGCTAGTCGAATTTCATGTCTCGTTTGGTCGACTAGCCCCGTAAGTCCGAGAGCGCGCATATTTTTACTTACCCGAGAAATAGCAGGTATATTTATTATTATAAATAAAATTCGTAACCTTTTGCAATTAATCAAAATAATTAAATATTAACTCGAACTTACGCTGTAGCGGGCTCGTTCATGTAAATTACAATAAATAAAAAATTAGATTTGGCTACCGAATTACACCTCTTGAGGATCTAGAAGGCTAGTCGAATTTCACGTCACGTCAGGTCGACTAAGCTCCTACGTCTGAGCGCTCGGATATTTATACTTACGCGAGAAATAGCGGGAATATTTATTATTATAAATAAAATTCATAATCTTTTGTAACTAATTAAAATTATTAATTGATTAATCAAATTTATGCCATGACGGGCACGTTCATGTAAATTAAAATAAATAAAAAATTAGTTTTGGCTATCGAATTACACCTCTTGAGGATCTAGAAGGCTAGTCGAATTTCACGTCGCGTCAGGTCGACTAGCCTCCTAGGTCCGAGCGCTCGGATATTTTTACTTACGCGAGAAATAGCGGGTATATTTATCACACGGAGAAAAAATTTCCAGTAAAAATTACTATATTCTTACTTAAAAGTGAGACAAACTTGCGGCGCAATAAAAATTTCGATACTGCGCAGTAAAAACTATAGTCACTAGAATTTACTGAACAGAGTAGCAATTTTAATATTTTATTATTTTAATAATTCATACAAAACGTATTAACGGTTATGGTAAAACGCTTATAGCTTTTTATCAATAAATACAATATTTTTTTGAATTTTTATATTGATATTTATATTACCAAATGTTTATATTTATGAAGCTAAAGTTTCTAGTAAATTTTTGGTTTTAGTTTTTGTAAAAGAGAATCCTGTTGGGTCGCTTTTCATTTATTAGGCGGCTTCTTAACATCAGATTTCCTTAAGTGAGGGCTGTAAGCATAGTGATATTTATTGACATCGGACATTTAATACTTATTTTCATTCGCTTTTTTTCGGACGGACCTTATAGACATTCTCGCTAAACTAAATACCTAATTACTACAACGCACCGCATTTCGCAACATATCGCAACGCTATCGCATTTCGCTATATTAAATAGAAAACTTTCCTGCTCTTATATATTAACTGTAGTTGATTTTAAGCACTTGCGAGATTCAGAGTATACGCCGCGACACTCTATCGTACGGTACATAATTTTATAATGGAACCGCATTCAAATTAAACTAAAATAGACTTGTTATTTTATGCATGATTTTCATAATTAATTGAAATTATTACTAATATTATAATATTATTTATTCATAATTAATTGAAATTAAATTATTACTAATTATAAAATATAGAAAAATTAAAAAATTAAATAATAAATTATTTAATTAATTATTATCTATAGTTGTACAAATGATAGTATATGTGTTTAAAATTAGTTTTACTATTCCATGAAATAATACGATAATAAAATGTTTGTTGAAAACTTAAATTTAAATTATAAATGTTAATTAGTAATAATTATCATATAGAATATATACTGCGGGTATTGTGTGGGAATTAAATATACTTAATAATTTATTTGAAGTTGCAATAAATAAATACAAAAGAATTAATATATTTTTTATTATTAAAATACAAAATAATGCGCAACAATTCTTTGTATTAAAAATTTTATTCTTTTTACTTTACAATTCTTATATTTGAAATGTAAATAAGTTACAACCAAGTTTTTGAAACATAATAAAACCCGTCAGATAAATATGTCATATGGGTTATGTCACAATTAAAATATTATTTTCTAATAATACTTTCCAATGAAAATTTACATTACAAATTTTGTAAGCTTGCAAATGATAATTAAAATGAGTATCATCCATTGTTTGTGTTAAAAAAATATATTTTGATTCTCGATATATTATGTCAATTACTCTATGAAACTCATACTTAGCTTCAGAGAATGTCACTATAACGGTATCCTTTTGAATTTGTTTCCCCATATACTGTAAAGACTTTACACTTGTAATAATATCTGCTCGAGAAATGTTAAGTAAATTCATAAATTGTTTGAAAAATTGTAATTTAGTAATTAATATTTGTTTTTCTTTATTCGGTACAAAAATAGGACACGTTATTTCTTGTTTTAGAAATTTGTAATTTAAAAATAACTGGTGCTTTATAGCAATAGTGTGATTGATATCAACTCGACTTGTTGTAGATTTCGATATTTGCTTGCCTTGCTGGTTCTTACTTTCGAAACGCATACAAGAAAGTTTCCATAATGGACCAAACAGCATCATACAGTGCGGGTAATGAAGTAACAAATGATGCTTTGGCTTAAGACTGCAAGGATATAATATCGATAATGTTGATAAATATTCGAAATTACAGTTTCCAAAAGCTTGTACGTAAAACGATGTACAGTTGAACTTGTTAAAATAATTACAATCTCTCGCAGACTTAAAAATAAATCCCAATGTTCATTGTCAGGAGGAATTAATGAGCCGATTATTACATTCAAATTTAAAACTAAGCATAACATTTCAGACGATGACATTAAAATACAACCTTTTTTAATAGCATTTGAATTTAATTGTGGCGGTTTATTTATGCTGTAATTTAATCCATAATCAAACCCTTGCAATCTATAATTTAATTCATCTAAAGAAAATAACTTAGCTTTAAATATTAAGTGATTTAACAAAAGAGCAATGCCATATCTACATATGCCTTCTAACACGTCGTGCATTACGTCAACCGCAATATTTGTTGTCATATGAAAATGATTTACCTTATGTAATACACAACTTTCTTTGATTCCGCTTATTTTGGAATCATCTAAATTTAAAAGACTATTATAATTGTCTATTGTTCTTAAATTACAATGTTTTTCTTCAAATACATGGTTTTTTTCGGATTACGTAATTAAACAGTGCTGACAAAAAATATTAGCTTTAAAACTTTCAGTAAGTCCAAGTACACTGTGAACGGCAAGATTGTCACCTACAAATAATGACAATTCAAAGTAAATTGTCTTTAAACCAGAAGGTAAATCAATAATTATGCCTAACTCATTTAAATAATTCAATTCTTCGGCAACTTTTGTAAATATTATCCCTGTTGAAAAGAACCACGTGGTAAACCACGCGGTTTTACCATGTGGTTTTACCACGTGGTTTACCGCGTGGTTCGTCGTGGTTACCACGTGGTATGGGTGTAAATATGATTTTAGAATAATAGTGTAATGGATGCAAATTCGAACAACTTACAGGATTGCAATAAAAAATTAGATATTTGATACCGTATGATTGAAATAAGTAAGGTCAAAAGTTTACAAGGTGTGGTTACAACCAGTAGTGATTTTACAAGGGTTGTAATTAAATTACATATTTTAATTAAATTATATATTTTAATTAAATTATATATTTTAATTAAATTATATAATTAGCAACAACAAAATATATAAAGCCATAAAGTTTCACGCGATATAACCGTATGGTGAAACCACGTGGTAAAAGCGCGTGGTAAAACCGCGTTGTAAAATTGTAAAAAGTATTTTAGAATATTCTAAAAAAAGAATGTGGACTACTTATAGGATTTTAATTAAATTACACTTTTATCCTTAACGTAAAAGATTTAACCAACCCAGATAAGGGTAAACCTCGTATGAAACCACGTGGTAAGTGTAAAAATTGTTTTAGCAGGCAAATGTAAAAAATACGAATTTGGACTACTCATAAGATTGTAATTATTGTTTTATGTTATTGTTAATTATATAATTTAATTAAAATCTTACAATATTTAAATAAATAATGTAATTACAACCCAAGTAACATCACGTTGTAACCACTACCTTGGTTTTACTACGTGGTTTACTACGCAGTTTTACCACGTAAAGTTTTTGACCTTACTTATTTCAATGATACGGTTAAATATATAATTCTTTATTGCAATCCTGTAAGTTGTTCGAATTTGCATCCATTACACTATTATTCTAAAATCATATTTACACCCATACCACGTGGTAACCACGACCAACCACGCGGTAAACCACGTGGTAAAACCACGTGGTAAAACCGTGTGGTTTACCACGTGGTTCTTTTCAACAGGGATTTCATTTCTAAACATTTCTCGATCGATAGTATTGAACAGTATAAACAAAAATATATTATCAAGCTTAGCCTGATATTGCGGAGGAAGCACAGGTATGCTGATATAAACTGCTCCGCTTTTTGATATCCCTTTGTGTGACCCGAGAGGGTTATTATTTTCATAATCATCATAGTACATAACGATTGGAAATACAATTTTATCATTAAAGCCTGCACATCTCTCCTGCCAATATTTACCTTGAATTAAGTTAGTTATAATGTTAGTATTAGACTTTATCTCATTTATGTAATTCATTGTTTCATTAAATATGTTAGGCAGTTCAAAAAATAGTTTAAGAACTTTTCTTATAGCTATAAATTGCGCATTGACCGGTACGTGAATTAGTTGTACGATACCACGTTTTCGTTTAAATTCTTCTCTTTCTCCAATTTGATAACTTTCTGGATAAATAAACGTTTTTAAATCTTTATAACGATTAAATCGTTTATATTCAGTGTCATGATTTGACAGAGAATTAGTAACACTGTAAAATAATACATTAATTTTTTCTACATCTTCATCGTTTAATCTTTTGAAATTTATAAATATTTGTTCTTTTAAAATGTTATTCATTTTTTCATATAATTTGCTAGCTTCCTGTATTATAGAGTTTACTTGTTTTCTGGGCATATTTTTTGTATTGTACAAAGAAGCAGAAAATTCTAAACATGCTGCATCTAATTTTTTTTCATATGTATCAGTGTAATTATTATCATAATCATTATTAAAATTTGAATAAACTCTAGTACATTTAAGAAAACAACAAGAGAAACTACTTTCGGTGTAAATTTGCAATGTGCTCATATAAATGAAAGTCCCCTTCACACTTATTGGAACAAAACATACAGATAAACGTCATTTTACGAACTAAGCAATTCTTTTACGTGCCCAATTATTACATTCAATTCTACAGTTAATAAATCACTTACGAGTTCAATATTTGTAAATAATCTCTGTACAAAGACCCACAAAGTTTCCGAGTTCTCTGGATATTTACAATCTAAACTAAAATACAGTGCTAACGCTAATTTAATTGCCTGCAAAATCGAGTTGACAGCATACAGCTGGTCGTTTAAAGCAACATAAAAACTTTGTATATTTGTAATTGGGCCCACAGCAATTATTAATGGTTGGAATGTCTTCTTGTTTTCAATTAACCGATCTTTCAACTTTTTTAATCTTGGTTCAACTTCGTTCGCCGTCTAAAAATGATTAAATGGTTAAAGGGGTTATAAAAATTTGATTACATAAATAATAATTAATAAACTAATACCTCGATGTGCATAATAAAAGATTCTCTTCTCTCCTCCAAAGATAATCGATGAGGCCTTTCAACCAATTCGTCACTATTTTTTCTTTTCACTCTTCGTTTAGAAGGAATAATGTGTGGCAGCAAATACGAAGTAACAAAGTTTTGTTTCTCTTTATGTAGTGAACAATAAGGTATATTTGTTTATAAATTTATGAAAATAAAATTAACAAATTACAAATTAATATTTTAATACCTTCGATTAAATCTCCAGATATTAATGATTGCACCAATGATAAGGCGTGTAGAGAATTGATTTTTGTGGACTACAGATGAGTAATGAGGCACTTTCTTACTATCATCCACTTTTCGTTATTCAAAAAAGTCACCTCAGGATGTTTTAATGAGAAGTCAATAAAGTACTGCGAAAAAATTTGTTTACAATATTGAAATTTAAAATAATTAAAAATCAAAAGCGAATCTTACTAGTTTCTGAGCTGCTTGTACTTTTAGGCATGCAAACTTCTCAATATATGCATGTACAGAAATATTTTGAGTTTGTAATAATTCTTGCCTTGCGTCGAAGGTAGCATGCCAGTTTTTTTCAACATCATCCCATGGTTCAATATGTGATGCCAACCAGTTTAATTTGTCAGTATCTAAAAATATATTTGAATTAATTACCTTATTTATTTTGACAAAATATGCCATGTGATAGATTATAATATTACCATCTGCAGTTATAACATACGAAGAAATATCTTTATTATTCTGCTTTAATAAATCCGCAAGCTTTAGACAGTCTTTGGTGTAATTAAAATGATTCCAAAGTTTTCCAGAGGCTCTACTTATATAACGACCTTCTTGCATAAACGGTGTATAATAAGTATCAGGATTTTCTCCTTTGAAATGAAAAGCTATTTCTTTTGATAAAATTTCAAACCTTTCTGTCTTGATTCTAAAAAATGAAAGTAATTCTTTAAGAAAAAAGTAAAACATATTTAAATTAAAAATGGAATTGAAACTTACGTAAATTTATCCAATTTTTGGGTCTCATTCACATCTTTAAATGCAGCTTCTTTTTCCCTCTCGATTACAAGTCTCACAAGCTTTGACCGGTCAGTTTTTGAAAGTATTGTATTAGTTTTTCGACATTTTGCATAAGCTTTTAAAACTTCCTTTCCTTTAGTTATTTTTTTCATATACTCTATCAGTCCCTATAATAAATATAAATATATGCATTAATAATTGAAATTAATTTCTGTTTATTGACATCACAAATTTTATTTATAAACGCTAATGAAAATATAATAGATACACATAATTGTATTTATAAAGATAAATTTAACATATTTGCAAAATATAAAATATAAAATATAAAACATAAATGTTTTCAAAAATTACATTAATCGATAATAAAATAAATAGTGTACTCACTGTACTTGTAACTGCAGACGTATTCGAATTTTGACCATTGTGTTCCTTTAAAACGTCAGCATTTTTTTGAGACGTCAGAGGGATTGTAATATTCAAGTTTTCACCATTCCGTTCCGTTATAGCCAAACTATTCTCTTGAGATACCAACGGGATTGTAGATTCAGGCCTTGCTTGACTAGAAATTAATGACGATGGCACAGTTTTTCCGTTGCTGGCATATAAAGTTTGTAACTTTAAATTTGATTCAGCCGGAACACTTGATGCATTTTTGGTAGATGGATCCGAACCATTAGTTTCAATGTTTTGAAACCCACCAAGGTTCAAAAAGCTATGTTGTGCTGTATTTTCAGACGATGTAGGTGCACGAGAGACAGAGTTGTCACTTTGAGCTTCCGATACCTGAATATGAAATAATAAATTATGTATATTTTTAATTATGTAAGTTAGTGTTGTTAAATAATTTCAACATTCATAATTATTGAAATTTATCATATTTAAATGATCTTAAATGCAGAAAAGATAAAAGTAATTAAAACAAATTATTAAAATAAAGTAATTAAATATATTTATATAAAAATTTTTAAAAAGATTTATTACGAATATTATCAAAACGATTACTCAAAAGGTTATTTTAAATATTTATTAACAAATTATTGAATGAAATTATCAAGCATAAAAATATTACCTTATAAAAATTCAATATAGACGCGTAAATAAACAACATAAACAATCAATCACTTGTACTGTGTTTATGCTCTCTCTCACTTACACTTTGGTTAGGTTAAATGCACTTGTTGCTTACATCGTCATCATTTCTCTCCATGACTACCTATATTTTAATTAAAATTTTTTTTGTACAAGCAATATTATAACTATGCCCAAATTTGTGTACTAAAAATTTGTTATGTAAGGGTTAATATTAAGTATAAAAAAATAAATAAACTCGGCAATACCAAACTCGCAAAGTGTGAATACGTAAAGCAAAGAAAAAAGTAAATTAATAAACGGTAACATTACTTACTGACTGAATAGCTGCTTATTTATAACCACTTGAAAAAACAATCGAATTCGGAAGTTTGATGCGATCTTCTTCTCTTTTAGGCGGTCGCCACTTGACTTGTTCGCAATCGCCATTCGCGTTACCTATAATACCTTTTGTTTTCCCTCCCCCCGTTCCCGCGATTCGTAGCGGCAACCGCACTTTAGCGGTAATCACGCGACTATGAAAAATAATATTCGGTGCGGATCTTGTATATATTTGATACCGGGTCTAACAAATTTTACTATACTGTTACATCAAAAAACGATGCAACCTCCTTCAACTTAAAACATAACGAAATTTACTACACAAATCAGTAAATATTATTACACTGTATATTATTTTTTCCTTAATATTCAATTAGAATTTAGAATGTAGTATATTTATATTTAGAGATTTCAATTTTTACTGAACAGTCTATCAATATTTGTCGATGGAAACTAGGGTCTTTAATGTATCCTATTTTGTATATTGATAGGCACATAATAATTGTTTCTATTCAAATAGTAAAATTCCAACTAAATCAAGTTTGTCTTGCGCGTACTGTAAAAATATCGTAATTTTTCATAGAACTCTTTTCTCCGTGTATAATAAATAAAATTCGTAACCTTTTGTATTTAATCAAAATAATTAAATATTAACTCGAACTTACGCTATAGCGGCACGTTCATATAAATTACAATAATTAAAAAATTTATTTTGGCTACTGAATTACACCTCTTGAGGATCTAGAAGGCTAGTCGAATTTCATGTCTCGTTTGGTCGACTAGCCCCGTAAGTCCGAGAGCGCGCATATTTTTACTTACGCGAGAAATAGCAGGTATATTTATTATTATAAATAAAATTCGTAACCTTTTGTAATTAATCAAAATAATTAAATATTAACTCGAACTTACGCTATAGCGGCACGTTCATGTAAATTACAATAGATAAAAAATTTATTTTGGCTACTGAATTACACCTTTTGAGGATCTAGAAGGCTAGTCGAATTTCATGTCTCGTTTGGTCGACTAGCCTTCTAGGTCCGAGCGCGCGCATATTTTTACTTACGCGAGAAATAGCAGGTATATTTATTATTATAAATAAAATTCGTAACCTTTTGTAATTAATCAAAATAATTAAATATTAACTCGAACTTACGCTATAGCGGGCACGTTCATGTAAATTAAAATAAATAAAAAATTAGTTTTGGCTACCGAATTACACCTCTTGAGGATCTAGAAGGCTAGTCGAATTTCACGTCGCGTCTGGTCGAGTAGCCTCGTATATTTTTACTTACACGAAAAATAGCGGCAATATTTATTGTTATGTATAAAATACATATTCTTTTGTGAATAGACATTATTATTATTTATTAGTTGAAAGTAAATTTGACTGAGGGTAATATTCGTGTTAGAAAAAAATGTTACCTTGCTTTTCATGCTTTTGCCGGATTGAGTACTTGCTTCTCCCGGCGACTTCGCTAATATAAATGCTTTCTCCTGTGAAAAGGGAAAGAACATAATTTTCAACCCTTGAGTTAGAATTTTATAAAAAAATTTTGTATGTTTTTCGTTTTACTAAAATTTTTAGTTCTTATATTACCTTCTTGTCGAATACAATGCTTCTTAGTTTTGTATTTTTCGAGTTTTCCAGAGGGCGCAAATTGTATGGCTGGCTTTTCTTTTTCGTCACTGATCCAGCCTATTAAAGTTAAATATATATGGGAGATTTCACGTCAAGTGTATAATTCAAGTCAAACTTTTAAAATAATCAATATTTTAGATGCAGAAAATAGATAATAGTTAATATTAACAACAGAGTATATTTTTTTAAATACTTTGATTTAATTAATTAACGCATTAAATATAAATCGCCAAATTGATATTTTTCGATCTGTCTATAGTTTTCAATCAAAGATGGGAATCCCTATAGATAGTAATGTAAAACATCTTATTTGGCATAGATAAGTAGTACACAAAATTTTAAATGTATATTTTTTTAGTTGTTTAAAAAAATATATCGATTTGCAAAATAACATAGATAAAACTCCAAAAGACAAGCGGTATTCGATTTTAAGTATTAGGCGTTCAAAGTTTGAAGTTAACGTTATTAGTATATCTATATCAAGGTACAATATCCTTTAAAAAGTTGGACAACTTCTCCTTTTTCGCAATTTTCTCAAGATTTTCTAGATTCTATCACCATTAATTACTACAAAACAGGATATTTTTCAGAGTTATAGAACATTTATAGTAAAAACTACTGATTAAATAATAAAATTAACTTTTGATTTTGATTGTACAGACATAACCCCCTTAATTATGAGACTCTGTACTCTGATATTTTTACAAAATGGACTAACCGCAGGATATCTCTCAGGAACTACTTAATCGAATAGGCTCAAATTTTAAGAGTAATAGCAAAGCTTGATTTAAATTCACTTAAATTAAACAGTATTTCAATAAAAGTCTAAATGTTTATTTAAACAAAATATATAGCTATTTTTATACATAATTTAAACATTTTTAAAGATTTACATAATTATAATAATTATTTAAAATAAAAAACAAACATCTTGAAAAACTATTAAAATAACATATAAATATTATGAAATATAAAAGATATTATAATCTTTTTATTTTTAATTTCCTTAATTTCAGTGCTCTGATGTATTGGATATCTTTGTCAGTGTCCGCTTGCGGGTCGTATACAACGTAGTATAATTCATCTAAATCAATGAAAAAAAAATTCAATTTATTTTGATAATCCATTATATATATACGTTGAGGTATGTGCGTGAGTATCTGAGTATCTCTCTCTCTCTCTCTCTATATATATATATATATATATATATATATATATTGTAACGGGGCAACTTAACACGTGCTCCTCCTCGAGCACCGTCGTCGGGGAGAGGACTTACCTGCGCGGCCCTCGTGCCGCACTGCCGTGTCCCACGATGCAGCTTCACCGCGCACGGACGTTAGCCGTGGTGCAACCGCGGTGAAAGCTGGGCTGCGCCGATATCAACAACGGCGATTCTCCGCCGCGTGGAGAATCGTCGGATCCGAGTCGAACTCGGAGGAGAACAGGAGTATATTCCTGGTGACTCGTGCCCGTAATGGTGCACGAGGCTCGGCCGCTCAGGATGCGCGACAACGGAAGTGTTGTCGCGCCCGCGGTGGCGGCTGGGTAAGCGGGATAGGTGGATACGGGGTACTCAAATTACAACGAGAGAGAATGATAATTTATGATTAAATCTATTACGGGCGAATATTTACAATAATATTTACAAAAGATGTACAGGCGCTCGGTAGCGCTTAATAACGCACGGTGTTAAACAATTAACATATACTGGGTTGTATAAGAATAAGAATCATCTACGAACTACGGTAAAATAAAGCGTAACCTCGACGGCGCGCAGGACAATCGCGACGGCCCGGTCGCGGCTATATCCACACGCGCGCACGCGCTCGTGCGCTCCTACGTCCCACGGGGAATACGCGGGAAATCGGGTAACTCGAGTTACCGATCTACCTAGCCGCGTGCGCGAGGAAGCCTGGTTGGGCGAATCGCGCCCTCGAACCGACAGTGCTTGCTGCACTGCGTCTCGCTCTTCCCGGAAGAAGTCGATGCCACACGATCCAAGTTGTAAACAACTTACTTGGTGCGCAGGAATGCGCCGGCGAAACGGCTATTCTCAATCCCGTTCTCTCTCTCTCTATTTCGCGAATCTTCGACGAGTGCAAGTCGTCCCGGGCGGCTACCCGTCCTGGAGATGAGCAGACACGTGTCCTCGGAACGGCTTGTTCTCCGGGAGCTGCCTCGACTCACCTCGTTCACTCTCGCTCTCGATCTCGTCGCACGTACCGTCTCTCTTACGGCTTCCGCTCTTTCTCCACGTGAATCACGACCGCTCGTCGATACGGCTCGTAACGGACTGCCTAGACTCGGTGTCTCGCGGCCCTTCGCGACGTTGCGCGATCGCGCGTAATCACTTAATTACGCGGTTTTCGAGTTTACGGGCTATCGCGATCGTGTTTAAGAACACGCGCCCGTTATAATATATATATATATATATATATAAATATATAAGACTTTTTAAGTACTCAATAGAACGCGCTTTAAAATACTGCAATTAACTATTTCTTAAATTCATTCGTTAAGATGCATTATTTTATTTTTCAGCTTTTGTAAGTAATTGCAATTTAATTAATACTAGCAACAATAGGTCGGTCGCTACGCTCCCTTCGCTTAATTAATTATTATGTATTAAAATATCAATTTAATATTCACTATTATTATTAATTATTACTAAGTATTGTTAAAATCTATTATTATTATTTTTATTAACAATAATTTATTAAGTGTATGTTTGATTTAAAATTCTAGTGTAAGGATTTAAATTTTATTAACATTTTTAAGATACTTAACATCTTATATATAATTCTTTTATTTTTCAAATTTTTATTTTTATTCTTTCAAGTAAAATGACAAATTCTTAATAAATAATGCACAATACATAATTTAGTATAACATTAACTTTAATTTTATGTACAAAAATAAATTACAACATTATTATAATAATGATAAACTTATTATAAAACCTTATTGGAATAAACACAATTTTTTCATATTTAATACTTATTTACAAGTCAAACACGTGTACGGTTCAGCAACAAACTCTTGGAATCTGAATAGAAAAATTATGCATTTATTGAAAAATGTCAGTTAGAAAATAATTTTATTCATTTAATTTTGTAATATTTAAAGATCACCTTTGCATATCGTTGATTTTAGCATCATTAGCTCACGTTGATTATTGATAATCTTGTTTTTATTAATCATGATAACGTTAATCGTATTATTAACATATTCTTGAATCTGCATACAAAAATAATAATACATATATTATTTAATTCAAAATAATTTTGTAATATTGATTATAAAATATTTGAAGATTACCTTTGTAAAAACCAACTTATTGTTAATTGAACAATAAATATTGATTCCTTATAATAATAAATATAATTTTTAATTATCTAGTTTCACATTTTTTTAAATACTTATTTAAAAGTAAAATATATTTTTCAGCAACAAATTCTTAATATCTGCATAGAAAAAGAATACACCGGAAAAAGATTATTACATTAAAAAATGTTAGTAAAATAATAATTTTGTAAATATGAATTATATAATAATTTAAATTTACCTTCATACATTGTTGATTTAATCGTTGATATAATGTTAAGCGTATAATAATCTAACTTAATGAGCATAGTTTTTCTCTAGACATTTATTAAAAATGCAATATTCTGAATTTTAATTATATTATTATTCTAAAATTTCTTTATAAACTATGTTCTTAACAAAAATTTCTTTCGTATTACTGCTTGCATTTTCTGCTTTTATACTTGACTTTATAATTGTTGCATCAGTCAATAAAATTTTTAAATTATCTTTACTTTTTACTCTTGACAGAGCAACGTACAATTGACCGTGGCTAAATATTGGCGATGGTAAATATATTCCTACTTTTTGAAACGATTGTCCCTGAGCTTTATTAATCGTCATAGCATGTGCTAGCCTAACAGGAAATTGTCTTCTTAACATACTGAAGAGAATTTCTTCAAATGATGGTGAAAGGTTTATACGTGGTAATATAACATAATCACCTGCTTGATTTTCTTTAAGTATTTGACATAATATAGAGAATTCTCTCATTTCGTTTATAATCAGTCTTGTGCCATTACATAACCCTTTATGTAAATTTAAATTTCTTACTAACATTACTATGGCACCTACTTTAAGTTTCAATTTGTGCGGAGGTAAACCATTCGGGGTTAAAGAATACAAAAACTCTATTGGTAATAGTACATCAGAATTTTCATTATTCACTACAGAATCTATACTAAAATATTCTTTATACTCTCCGTTTATTTTTGATACAATTTCATTGTTTATTTCTAGTACATCTACATTTTTAGGCGCTAAAATTACACTATCTACAAAATTAGAACTATTCAAATTAATTGAATGTCCAAAAATTTCGTTTATAATACTACCAGTTGATAACAATTCATTTGGAATTTTCGTAACTTCATTGTCATTTTCGAATTTTGTTGTAAATATACCATCACCTATTTTCAAAAGCCAAGTTTTAAATTCATTTTCATCGTTCATAATTCTTTTATTTTCTTCTAAAGACATAGATTTAAAACAGGACCATACACTACTATTTTTAATACAGTTTTCAATTATTTGCGTTCTACTTCCATATTTAACTACAGGTAAAGTTTGCCTGAAATCACCCGATATAATTATAATTTTACCTCCAAATACATCATTGTTATTGCATAAATCTTTAAACAATCTGTTACAATAAAAAAAATAAAAATAAAAATGTTGTCCGAAGAAGAAAAGCTTATTCTGATTGGAGAGGGATTATATTCTGACGAAAAAAGTATGTTAAACGATAACCACATAGTAAAGTTTAATAAGATTTTAGAAAATCATACTAATTTGTCAATGCAACCAAGTATATACATTCAAAAACCATTCAATATAAAACAAATACCATTAGATAATAAATTTATTACAATACGATTTATTCAAGTTAAATTAATGCATTTTTTTATTTTAAGATTACATGAGTTTGTAACAAACAAATAATTGAAGTCACTTATATTACCTTCAGCAGATATATCCAGTTTTCTTTATACAATGTTTTTTGTTCTAATTATAACAACAATTATAATAAAATAATGTTCTAATTTCCATAAATGAAGTAAATGAAAAAACATTAACTTACCATTACAATTATTTTTGTTCCAATGTAAGTAAATAATTTAAATATATATAGTTTGTTATATATTAATATATAAATCTATAAATATATATAACAATTTTTTATACTTCACCCTTCATTCCCATCCCTAAAGTAGGGATTGCTGATCAAAATAACAGTCATATTCTTATTCAGCGTATTAAAAACCCCCTTAACTGATTTTCAAAATTTTTTATTTTTTTTACACTTTATTTTTTATTTTCACCCCTAAAATAAGGGTTGCTGATAAAAATACCGGTCATATTCTTATTCAGCGTAGCCAAAAACCCCCCATAAATATTTTTCAAAATTTTTTATTGTTTTATACTTCACCCTTCATTGCCACCCCTAAAGTAGGGGTTGCTGATCAAAATAACGGTCATATTCTTATTCAGCGTAGCCAAAAACCCCCTATAATCAATTTTCGATATTAAAAAACTCCACCGCATACAATTAAACAGGGATGATCACGATAACGATGTTGGTGACGTAGATGTGACGTCATTTTACTGAATTTGAACTTTAATATATATAAGATTGACACTGATGTCTTGAATCATTGCAATTTTGTGAAACCCAGTAATGAGAGCGTAAGCATTTTGAATGTCTTGTTATCTTTCATAGTTATTCCATATTTTTAATTGGCTTAATGTATGTATAATATGTAAACCATTACAATTATTGAAGAAATCAGTGTCAATGTTCAATTAAATTACAAGTAATTGCAAAACTGAAAAATCGAAAAATGCATCTTAACGAATGAATTTGAGAAAAGGTTAATTACAGTATTTCAAAGAGCATTATATTGAGTACATAAAAATTGTTTAAGAAAAATATCTATTTATATGTCAATATTTTGCGTTAAAACTGGGGAATACATTCAATAGAAAGTAATGAAATCAGTGAAGTAATTTTCATTACATGTTATAATTTTTAAGTAAATGTTTTCATTACTTGATTTGTATAAATATTTCACATACTAATAGTAATAGTAGTAACATGCTAGAAAATTATTATTTCATTTTATTTAGCAAACTGAAATCAATGTATGAAGTTATTGAAACTCTTATGGTATTTTATTAAAGTTCCATACATAAATTTATCGTTTATAAAATAAATTAATAGAATTTTACCTATTAGTCGTACTTTCTCAGTTGGATAAAAATTAGCATTATTTTCTGTTTCTGTTGTAGAAAGGCTTTCCGAATCAACATTATAATTTGCTAGTATTTCTTCTGAAATGTTTTCCTCTTCAATTGTTGAAGTCGTATCTTCCATTTCTGTCGAATCATAAAAATCTTCATTCTTTTGTACGTTCGCACATAAGTACAAAAATTCCAATGGAGTACGAGCTTCTCTGTCGAGGAGGTCCCAATAGTTTTCTATTTTTTCTCTCGACAAGTCGTAATATTTTTTTCCACTTATTCGTGGATTAACTCCGGTTTCTAAAGTTTTTAAATCTATCCAGTTTAATATGGATAGATCTTTTAATGCAGCTGTAATAAAATGTATTAGTAAATACGTATAATAAAAGCATTTGTATTTAATTGTTTTTTTATTAAATATAATAAAAAACATAATTTTAAGATATATTTCATTTAATATTTTTTATTTATGCTTATGGATATTTACAACGAAATTACGAATATACTTAAGTATTTCGCACTATCGATCGTAATAAAATAGATAGTAGTTGTGGTCAATATGTACTGAAAATTACTTGTAACATCGTATTATAACCTGCATATTCGCATAAGATTTGGTAATGTGGAAAGCTCGACAAGAAAGCCAATAAAGTTCTACTCAGTACAGTAGCGTTACAGTTCAAGTGCTATTCAATAAAGTGATGTTCAACGTTATCATATTCTTATTTGACATCATTGCCATCACCATTGCTACCATTTTTTCAGTAACAAATTAAAAGAAATATTTTTTAATAACATGTGTTTTCGACTCTATACCTACTGAACCATACTTTGAACATATTTTGAGTAAATATAAATAATTTTATTATTACAAAGCTTTCTCTAGAAAGCAAAATAAAGCTTTTCTCATACCAAATTTTTTACCGTATATTTATATAATATAAATTATTATATACACTTACTTGTAAAATTGGTTAGAGATGGTTTCTTATTTAATTTGCTTTTTATGCCTCTGTGATAAGATTCCAGAAAATTATTTGTAGTATGCATGGCTCTATATACTGAAAAACCTGATGGCGTTACCTTTCTGATCCACTCTGCACGAAAATAATTAATAAAATCATTAAAATAGTTATTATGGTATAGATGACATTCTTTTACAAGATCGTTAAAGGCAGCTTCTATTTTGGACGGTGGCAAATAGGCCAACGCCATAAATAATTTTAAAACTTCGTGTTTTGCAGCATTCTCTATTTTATTTTTATTAATTTGCCGCTTTACATTTAATGGCGTTTCTGTATAATGCCTATAGAAAGAAAATAATATTATTTGTTTATTAACAATATTTATAATTAATAAAATAGAAGTGTGGTTTTTATCGTCCGAGTTAAAAATCATCTTTTATGGAATTCAAACTTGAACATTGTGTATAAATTTTAATATATACTCAGATAAGCTACACTATATAGCTAATTTTAATAGATGTAGTGGTAAAAATTTGATCGACAGTAAACATTCTTTTTTTTTAATAGTAATGTTTTATATTAATTTATTTAATTAGAGTTATGACCCCAGACTTGATGGGTTTTCAAAAAACAAAATAATGTTTACTGTAATTTTTTACATTCTATACTAGTATACTTACTTGACAGAAGTGGAATAAGCATCCTGTGATGTTAACTGGACTGTATATGTCTTTAGCTGCATTCCGCAGTCCTTTTTCGTAATCAGACATAAATGTTGAAATAGAAAATTCAGTGATTGAATTTAGATATTCAAATATTTTTCGGTAATCTGATGCTTTCCTTCTTGTCATCAAAACCCAACAAATAGGTAATGCCTAAAATTATATTTTAATAAAGAGATTGCTTTAATTACTAGAATCGACTCGTTTTTAGAAAGTGAATTTTAAAAATTATAATTGAATAAATAAATATTACTCCTATAATGAGTTAACGGCAAAAAGCTTGAAATGGCTAAATCTGTGTGTGTGTGTGTGTACATATGGGTGATATCACGTCAAGTGTTCATGTCAAATTTTAGATACAGACTAAAAACATGTTTAAGGGTGTACAACAAAATTTCTATAAGTCAAAATATTAATTAGTAAATAGTCGATTGTAAAGGGTCAATAATAAATAAATCCAATTTATTTATGTATGTGCACAACGTTTCGTCTGCTAGGTTTGCAGACCTCTTCAGGTGCTGAATTTATTGGACAAAATTATAAATATTTATATAGAAATTTTACATTACTTGTGAATTAAAAATTAAATTTTACCTTGATAATGAATATAATATTACAGCCCAAGTGAGCTTCGTCGAATAACATTTGATACGAAATCAACGAGTATTTATACAAAAACAAAGTAGGTGTGTGTTTACAAACTATATACGTCATAGTTTGTGTACATTAGTCTCTTTAAAATATATTCATAACATTTCTGTATTGACGGTTTAAATGTTGAGTATCTTCCATTCTGTTAATTGTCGAATTATAATGATTGATGTGTAACATTTCCGAAATGAGTCTTTTTTTATAGCAAGATTCTTTATCTATTATTTTTGTATCTTCCCAGTTAAAATTATGATTTACGTTATTTAAAATGTGTGCAGTAACAACGGCTTCTTGATTTTTATTGTTCTGATGTTCTTTTATTCGATTTTTTAGGCAGCGTTTTTGTTTCTCCAATATAAATAGCCGGGCATTTAATACAAGATAACTTGTAAACTACCCCTGTCTCCTCCCATTTTGATGTTTTATCTTTGCCTAATTTTATAATTGTATCAAGTTTGTGATTAATTAATGGAATAGTATTAATATTATATTTTTTTAGCATTCGGGAACATTTATTGAAAAACTCTTTATTGTAAGGTAGTGATATCGTACATATTGGGATTTTTTTATCTATTTTAACATTGTTTTTAATTGTAATATTGCGTTTTCTTTTATTTATTGCTGTATTTATAAATTCAATAGGATAATCATTGCTTTTTAGTATTTCTGTAATAATATTTAGATTTTCTTTATGAAACTGTTTTGTGACAATATCATTGCCCTATCTACTAAATTATAAATAATATTACGTTTCTGTTGTATTGTGTGATTAGAATTAAAATTTAATAACCGGTTAGAATTAGTTGGTTTTCTATACCAATTTGTAATAATACTATTGTTTTCTTTGATTAATGTGAGATCCAGAAAATTTATACAATTATTATTTTCTATTTCATATGTAATTTGAGATGTTTATTGTAATTGTTAAAGATATTGAGAACTGTGTTTACATGACTTTTTTCCACGCATAAAATTGTGTCGTCTACATATCTATAATAAAACATTGGTTTGCAATTGTGTTTACTTTTTAATTCTTTTAAACAGTGGGTCTCAAGATCATCCATTACTAAATCTGCATACTTTGTTTTTGTATAAATACTCGTTGATTTCGTATCAAATGTTATTCGACGAAGCTCACTTGGGCTGTAATATTATATTCATTATCAAGGTAAAATTTAATTTTTAATTCACAAGTAATGTAAAATTTCTATATAAATATTTATAATTTTGTCCAATAAATTCTATTACTTTTCTATTACTAAATACTATTTACTAATTCAACAATGGAGGGTGAAAATTACAAATTAAACTACGGTCTTCGATTGAATACGGACCAGCCTCAAAGGAGAGGTACATCATTCTTTAACTACATCACTTCGAATTTGGACTCAAAATAACTAAACTCCTCAAAACATGGACATTTCTACGACATCAACTATCTGAAGCTAACTCCAGACGTACTTTTCTACTCCAATGCAGAATCAACGATGTATTTCCAAATCATATCAAAAGCATCGGCAGACGACAAAACATTTCCTTTTATAGTGAGTCTTGTAAATCAACACATAATTTACGGAGTAATATATATAAAAATCGTCTTCTAAAATTAGAAATTAATGATATTCATATTCATTTAATTATTTGTATAATCTTTAAACAAGTTAAAAATTAAAATTACTAACACAAATTTACCTTTGATTATTCTTGATAATTTCTTTTTACTAACTGAGAAAAGAACACAAAAAATTTTTGATAATATTACTAAAATACATAACAATAAATTATATAATTTAATTAAATATTGCAGTAATAACAGCACAAAAAACCAATGGATAAAAAACTTATCATCTAGTACAATTCCTGAAAATGTAATAAAGGTAGCATCTCTCGGCTCAAAATTTAATTGCATTTCAAAATTTACTAATTATGATATTCTAACAACGATTAAAAATGTTGAATATTCCTTAGATAAAATTGAAACTAATACAGAAACTAAAAATGAAATTAGGGATATCATTGTAAATAACATAAAATCGGTAAGAAAAAAGTCTCCACACATAACATATCATGAACGAGAATTTAAAAACAATCTGAGTGAAACTAAATCTTTCTTAAAAGAAAATCCTAACATATTTTTTACACATGCTGACAAAGGCAACTTAACAGTATGTTTAAATAAAACTGAATATATAGAAAATATGAACACCTTATTATTAGACAATAATACATATATGATGATAAAAAGAATCCGTTAAAAAAACTACAGTCAGATGTTTATTCTATATTAAAAGACCTTAATGATAATAAATTTTTAAAAAAAGAATACCATAAAAAATGAATTAACCCAAACTAATACAACATTAGCGAAAGCATATGGATTACCAAAAATACACAAAGATAATTTTCCACTCAGACCAATAATTTCGACAATAAACAGTCCTACACACTATTTAGCAAAAATAATTATAACGATCTAAAACAAGCAATACCAGTTCCAAAATCGCACATAAATAATAGTTTTGATTTAAAAGAAAAGCTTGAAAATATATATATACCAACCGGTTATGTTTTGATATCATTAGACGTTAGTTCTTTGTTTACAAACATCCCAAGTCATGAGGTTCTCAATAGTTTAGATAAACGCTTTATTCATATTCAAAATAAATGTAAAATCCCCTTCCATAATATCCGCAAAAGTATAGAATTTTTATTTAATAATGTTTATTTTAGTTTCAATAATGTCATTTACAAACAATATTCGGATCTCCAATGGGATCGCCTATATCACCATTATTTGCAGATTTAGTAATGGATGATCTTGAGACCCACTGTTTAAAAGAATTAAAAAGTAAACACAATTGCAAACCAATTTTTTATTATAGATATGTAGACGACACAATTTTATGCGTGGAAAAAAGTCATGTAAACACAGTTCTCAATATCTTTAACAATTACAATAAACATCTCAAATTTACATATGAAATAGAAAATAATAATTGTATAAATTTTCTGGATCTCACATTAATCAAAGAAAACAATAGTATTATTACAAATTGGTATAGAAAACCAACTAATTCTAACCGGTTATTAAATTTTAATTCTAATCACACAATACAACAGAAACGTAATATTATTTATAATTTAGTAGATAGGGCAATGATATTGTCACAAAACAGTTTCATAAAGAAAATCTAAATATTATTACAGAAATACTAAAAGCAATGATTATCCTATTGAATTTATAAATACAGCAATAAATAAAAGAAAACGCAATATTACAATTAAAAACAATGTTAAAATAGATAAAAAAATCCCAATATGTACGATATCACTACCTTACAATAAAGAGTTTTTCAATAAATGTTCCCGAATGCTAAAAAAATATAATATTAATACTATTCCATTAATTAATCACAAACTTGATACAATTATAAAATTAGGCAAAGATAAAACATCAAAATGGGAGGAGACAGGGGTAGTTTACAAGTTATCTTGTATTAAATGCCCGGCTATTTATATTGGAGAAACAAAACGCTGCCTAAAAAATCGAATAAAAGAACATCAGAACAATAAAAATCAAGAAGCCGTTGTTACTGCACACATTTTAAATAACGTAAATCATAATTTTAACTGGGAAGATACAAAAATAATAGATAAAGAATCTTGCTATAAAAAAAGACTCATTTCGGAAATGTTACACATCAATCATTATAATTCGACAATTAACAGAATGGAAGATACTCAACATTTAAACCGTCAATACAGAAATGTTATGAATATATTTTAAAGAGACTAATGTACACAAACTATGACGTATATAGTTTGTAAACACACACCTACTTTGTTTTTGTATAAATACTCGTTGATTTCGTATCAAATGTTATTCGACGAAGCTCACTTGGGCTGTAATATTATATTCATTATCAAGGTAAAATTTAATTTTTAATTCACAAGTAATGTAAAATTTCTATATAATATTTATAATTTTGTCCAATAAATTCAGCACCTGAAGAGGTCTGCAAACCTAGCAGACGAAACGTTGTGCACATACATAAATAAATTGGATTTATTTATTATTGACCCTTTACAATCGACTATTTACTAATTCAACAATGGAGGGTGAAAATTACAAATCAAAATATTAATTTACACCTCATTTATACGTATTAAAACACCATTTTTACAAATATCTAATTTGTAGTAATGTGATTAACTATCGATAGCTTATTATGTCAGATTTGATTTTGGTAATAATTAATCTATTCTCGTCCACGCAGACGAAGTTTCGATGGAATTCCTTCATCCTCATCAGGCTATACTTTTATTAAATCAATTATTTTTTACAACATTCTACACTTTCGTACTTACATACATATAGGATTGCCAACTATTTCAAAAGCAGTAGCAAAACAAATATTCTTCTGTTAAATTTGCACAAGGATTAAGGTTATATTAATTACTAAACCTTTCTTCTCTGAATCCTCCATAAATAACATATATTTATTAATTTAAAAGATATGATATTAGGCATGGAGGATTTAGAGAAGAAGAAAGGTATAGTAATTAACATAACCTCAATCTTTGTGCAAATTTAACATAAGAATATTTGTTTTTCTACTGCTTTTGCTTTTAATTATAGAGCAACACATTACAGATATTATGGAAATCATACCTAATGCCAAATGTGTGCAATAATTGACGACATAGTAGGTAATTTTATATGTATTTAAATACGAAAGTGTAGAATGTTGTAAAAAATTATTGATTTAATAAAGATATAGACTTACTTAGTTTGTTCACTAAAAATCGATACAAACTCTTTCCTATGAGTTTTACATTTGATCTGTAACATAGCATCAATATGCCCCATATTGGAACGGATTATAGCTAAAAACATATTAATTTATACACGTGTATATACATTTAGAAAGATATTAATATAATATAATAGATATCAATTAGTGTAGTATTATATCAATATTATCAATAGCAAGTAAGCACGTACAAAAATTAAGGTTATTTGACGATAAAATTTTTATACAATTTAGTGCAATTTATCGTTTTTAATTTTCTTTAGTGGAAGCATATATAATATAAAGTTTTTTGGTTATACATTTATAAATACATAATGTATTATAATATATTTTTTAAAAACAGTATAGTTAAATGTGATTTTTAAATACACGTGTAAATAATTAATGACGGTTTGCTTAAAAATAATGATTTTAATAGATATTGTTGAAAACTAAACTTGTATTTCACCGAGCAAACATTATTTTTTGTTTTTAACGAAAATGTAATTTATGATTTCTATAAAATCTGCGTATAATGCACGTTTTATTATTTGATTACAAGTAAATAATGTCAAAGGCTAGATTGTTTTATTTTAATAATGTTGACTTATAATAACTAACTTAAATATCGTTTCTTGTTTGATTTATGCTTTATTTTAAGGTGTAACGAATTAATAAATAATAAATAATTATTTACGTATGTTCATTTGGAAAATGATATGTAATGTAAGCCTTTCTTGGAAATTAAATAGATCAAGGTACGACGGCCTTGTCAAAAATTTTGTTTACTTACAAGGTCGCCAAGCGCCGAGCAATCAAATTCCAAGAAAGGCGTCTATGCAATTTAAAAGGATTCTCTTTGTATTTTGATTAATTGTAAAAGGCACAAGCGAAGGCGAGATACGAGATTCAAATTGCAAATTAATATTAAATTTATTTGTTTATTTAAAAGAAAAATAAAAAAAGAGAAAAAACTAGAATTTCCTGCCTAAAAGGCTATACACATTTTGTGGTTAAAGAAATTGAAGTTTCTTTAACTTTTTGAATCTCAATCGCGAGATTTATCTCGGCAATGTAGATTCCTGTGAGCACAGAAAGCTAGAAGGCATTTCTGGGATATTTTGATGTGGAAAAGGTATGGAAAAATTCTAGTTACCGAAATTTGAAAAGGCACGCCCAGGAAAAAAGAGGGGATTTGCTTTGATTTCTTACGCGGTGCGGACTCGCGCTCATTATCTCGCCAGCGCTCGTCGCCTGCATATAGTCTTCCGTCGACAAATAAATTTTTATACAGAACAGTGAAATTTATTTTGTTGTTCCGATACCTCCCCATCTCCTATCCACTACATTTTGGTGCCGAAACCCGGGACATCTCGCCGGAAATTAAAAGGAAAATAAGGAGAAAACGGACGTCTTCATGGCGCCAAGGAGGAAAGCGACATCCAATGTCGCGGAACAACCAGCCGAAAAAAGACCTCGAACATCCCAGGCAAAACAAAAGACAAAATCAAAGCTTAATTTGAGACAAAGGACGAAGAAAGGCGGATCTTCACAACTTGATGCGGCATCACCTCACCGCAATGGAGAGGATGAGCAACTATCTGATGGACCGTTAGCAGCGGCATCCAGAGTCATCCAAACTGGCGACGCAGAGCGGCGACAACCTGTGAGTCACCCTGAGCCTTCGCATTCACGGGCGCTTTCTCCCGTCATTCGAGTGCTCATAGACGGACACGAGGAAGTTCATGGACATCCGGACTCTACGGATCGGCTGCCTGAGACGAGGAACTCCGGAAGTCACGACGCAGAGTCCTATGGAGGCGTAAGTGAGCTGAGTACTTCAAATTTAAATGTACATAACGATCCGATAAACCGACTCGCAAATGTCTTAGAAAGTACCTTTCGCGCATTTCATGAAAATTCAAGTACCGAGCGTAATTCGCAATTGTTAAATAGATTAACTATGACAAAGGCTTTGCCATATTTTTCGGGAGACCCGCTCGAATGGGTTTATTTTAAAAAGACGTATGACGCGACAAGTGAATCGGGTGGATTTACGGAACAAGAAAATGTTGCGCGTTTATTTTCAGCTTTAAAAGGAGAAGCACGAGACGCCGTAACCTCGTTACTTGCAACGGGTCGCGATGCTACCGAAATAATGAAAACACTTGAGTTGCAATACGGCAACAAACAAGTCATTGCTCGAAAGCTCGCGATTGAGATTAAAAGCTTACCGAATCTTGAATCGGGTAAAATTAAATTGACACAATTCGCTTCGAAATTAAGGAATGCGGTCTCGGCTTTTCGCGCATTAAATATATTAGGTCCCTTATGCAGCCCGGAACTTATTTCTAGCGTATCGCGCAAACTACCGGATGTGTTAAAATATAATTTTAATAAATACGCGTCTGAAATTACCGACAATAAACTTGATTTAGAGAAACTGGCCGATTTTTTGTATCATGAAGCCGAACTCGCGGTTGCGGGGGGAATCTTCGATTTTGATACAGAAAGCACGTCAACAAATAGTAAACAAACAGTAAATCATAGAAAACCTTTCTCGGGCGTAAGAAATGCTAGAATATTTACCACTACAGGTCAAAGTAAGAATATTTCGAGGAATTCGGGCGAAAGACCTTGTTCGAACGCGTGTCTCATATGCTCTCGAAATAATCACACAATAGAAAATTGTTCGACTTTTAAAAGGGAAACCTTACAACGTCGCTGGTTTCTCGTGAAAAATCTTCATTTATGTTTCCTTTGTTTGAAAACTGGACATTCAAGTAGCGAATGTCAAGGAAAAAAGTGTAATATCTGCAATCGCATGCATCATTTTCTCTTACATAATTCCACGCTTTCGAACAAGGGTGCATGGTCAACGAGTAATAAATGCTTGAACTCGTCTGGGACAGTCGCGCATCGGGCATCGTCATCTTCTAATATTGATTCGCAATCAGTTGATAATTCGCGTGCGAATGAAAGAGACGCATGACTGGAGCGCCGCAGTGTCCTTTTAAAGGTTTTGCCAGTAGAGGTTAAAGGACCAAAGGGCACTATAAACACGTACGCTTTCCTTGATGACGGATCCACATTAACATTAGTAAACAAACATTTAATTCGAAAATTAAATATTAAGGGTACGCAAACGACCATTAAAATTCAAGGAATTAGCGATCGTGAATCATTCCCCATTAATTGCGAAAAAGTTACTTTTGAGATCGTAGCCGATTTGGGTGAATTTAAAATATCAGGGGCTATAGCAGTAACAGATTTAACCTTTCCTCGCCAGACAATTACGCGAAAACTTGTACGTCATGTCGCAAAAACAGAAAGTATTTTTTTAAAACCGTTTGATAATATTAAGCCGGATATATTAATAGGCCAAGATAATTGGAATCTACTAAGAACAATAGAAACGCGAAAAGTAAACGGTTTAGATTTAGCTGTTTCACTCACACCTCTAGGTTGGGTTTTACACGGAATCGCTGATACAAAGGGACTAGACGCGCGCGTAAACAATTTAATTTACCACCCGTTTGAACATCGTGAAAATAAAAATGAATATTCCGATAAAAATTGCCGGCTTGAAGATTTAATAAAGAGTCATTTTCAGTTAGATAACCTCGGTGTAATTGAAACAATAAAACCGAATAGAAAAATTGATAACGCATTAAAAATATTAAATCGAACCACTGAACGTATCGAAAATGCTTGGCAAACGGGGCTTCTATGGGCAAATAAACCAGCGCCTTTGGTAGATAGTCGGGCAACAGCATTAAAACGATTATTCACTTTAGAGAAAAGATTAGATCAAGATAAAGAATATGCTAGTTTATATTACAATGAAATAAATCGATTAATCAAAAATAAATACGCGAGAAAAATATGCGACGAGGATTTGAGGGAACGTATCTGGTATTTACCGCATTTTGGCGTTACAAGCGCGAGTAAACCAGGCAAAATACGCTTAGTGTTTGATGCGGCAGCTAAAACATCCGGATACAGTTTGAACGACCAGCTGGATTCGGGTCCGGACTTAATAGAGTCTTTGCTCGGAATTCTAATTCGTTTCCGTCAGTTTGCGATAGCCGTTAAAGGCGACATCAAGGACATGTATATGCGGGTGCATGTTCGCGAACAAGACAGAGGGGCGTTACGATTTCTTTGGCGCGGAAACAACAAAAATGCTTATCCGGAAACCTTTGAAATGACACGTCTGATCTTTGGTGCAAAATGCTCTCCGTGCAGCGCATTGTATGTCAAAAATGAAAACGCGAAAGAATTCGAATCAGAAATGCCCGATGCCGTTAAAAGTATCATTAAAAACTCATATGTTGACGATTATTTAGTGAGTCGCGAAACTATTGAAACTATGAAAAAATTAGTGAACGATGTAATAAAAATAAACCTTAAAGGAAACTTTAATATGCACGGGTGGGCGAGTAACGACCAACAAGTATTAACCAATCTCCCACCAGAAACGTGTGCGTTTAAAAAGGATAATATGCGCTTATGCGATAAAAATAGTGAGCGAGTTTTAGGACTCGTATGGAACACGCATTTAGATACCCTCGAATGCAAATTTGATATCAGTCACGTAAATAAAATATTAAAAGAATTTAAAAGGCCGAGTAAAAGACAATTTTTGTCAATAATTATGTCCGTTTACGATCCGCTCGGTCTCTTTTGTCCCTTTACGATAAAATCAAAAATGTTAATGCAAGACGTTTGGCGCAGTGGTATCGCTTGGGATGAAGTTATTCGCGATGAAGAAAACACGGTTTGGATTAATTGGTTAAAAAGTTTAAAACTATTAAAAACTTGTAGCGTGCCGCGCTGTTTATCACCGAAAGGTTTGCCCTTTGAAAGCGTAGAGATTCACACCTTTTGCGATGCTAGTCTAAAGGCTTACGCTGCAGCCACGTACATTCGTTTTTCAATGCCGGGTATGCCAGCACACATTTCCCTTATTTTGGCAAAATCGCGTGTAGCCCCGTTAAAACCATTATCCGTTCCGCGCCTAGAGCTACAGGCTGCCTTGTTAGGTTCGCGTTTAACAAAAACCGTAGAAAAGGAACTTGAAATAAAGGTAAACAAACGCGTTTTATGGTCGGATTCTATAACCGTCATACGATGGATCAAAACAGAACCGCGTACGCGGACCATCTACGTGGCGCATCGTCTCGGTGAAATAAGTGAACTCACCCTTGATTCAGAATGGCGTTGGATTCCAACACATTTAAATCCTGCAGATTACGCGACACGAGGGACGAGCGGCATCGATGACAAAAACGATTTATGGTTTAATGGACCCGAATTTTTAAAAGGAGAAGAAATTAATTGGCCTAAATTAAAAGAACTAAGCGAATCCGAACAGAAATCCATAGACAAAATGGAAATACGGAAAAGTTACGTATTCGTAGTTTCTGTATCACAGGTAAATTTACCTCTTACAGGACGACTCCTAGGTTGGAACGGACTTCTCGCCGTTGCACGTCGAGTGAGGTCAATAGTTAATCGGTGGTTAAAAGGACCATGTACAAATCAATTAAACCCGGATATTAAAGCCGAAGAAAAATTTTGGTTCCGCGAAATACAAGCGCAATATTTTTCAAACGAATTACACGCCGCGCGCAAAAACATTCCTCCAAATAAAGACAGTCGAATAGGAAATTTAAAACCCTTTCTAGATAGTGAAGGCCTTCTACGCGCCATGGGACGAGTTACAAAATTAAACGATACGGAATTTAATAATAACCCTATTATTTTAGAGGGAAAACATCCCGCAACTAAATTATTATTAAAAGAATACCATCGTCGTTTTTATCATGGCAGTAATGAAACGATCGTGAACGAAGTTCGGCAAAAATATCACATCACGGGAATTCGTAATGTATTACGTTCGATAAGTTTTAATTGCTTAAAGTGCAAATTACAACGCGCGAAACCAAATTTACCGATTATGGCATCATTACCTACAGGACGTTTAGCGTATAAGCTGAGACCGTTTTCGCATTGCGGTATAGATTATTTTGGCCCTATGTATGTTAAAATAGGCCGCCGCAGAGAAAAACGTTGGGGGGTACTGTTTACTTGCCTTACGACGCGCGCGATACACCTAGAAATCGCTTATACTTTATCTGCAAGTTCCGCGATTATGGCGCTTCAACGTCTAGCTTCTCGACGCGGATCCCCTTCTGTTATTTACTCTGATAATGGTACCAATTTTAGAGGCGCATGTACCGAATTAAAAGCTGAAATTAAACAAATAGAAACCGATAAACAACGCGAATACGCACTCAAAAACGGGATGAAATGGATATTTAATCCTCCGGATGCGCCTCATATGGGCGGTGCATGGGAGCGTCTCGTTCGATCTGTAAAGGTTGCATTGCGAGCCACCTTAAACGAGCACGCTCCCAGCGAGGAGGTATTATACACGTTACTCACGGAGATAGAACAATGTATTAATTCACGACCATTAACACACGTATCGATCGACCCGCGAGACGACGAGGCCTTAACGCCTAATCATTTCCTAATTGGGACGTCGTCCGGCGCGATTAAGTTTGAAAATTACGAAGCCCAAAACGTTTGTCTGAGAAAGCAATGGCGAATTGCCCAAGCATTCGCGGACGTCTTTTGGCGTCGTTGGTTACGCGAATACTTACCAACACAAATACGTCGCCAAAAATGGTTAAAAAACAACTCGCCACCGAAAATAGGAGATTTAGTGCTGGTAATCGATTTTCAATTACCTCGAAATTGCTGGAAAAAAGGCAAAATCATTGAATTGTATCCTGGTTCTGACGACACGATAAGAGTTGTAAAAATCCAAACGAGTCACGGAAACCTCGTGCGTGCGATACATAAACTTATACCTTTATTTTCAGAAAAAGAGAGTACAAAATAAACTAATTTTGTACGGGGCGGAGAATGTTGAAAACTAAACTTGTATTTCACCGAGCAAACATTATTTTTTGTTTTTAACGAAAATGTAATTTATGATTTCTATAAAATCTGCGTATAATGCACGTTTTATTATTTGATTACAAGTAAATAATGTCAAAGGCTAGATTGTTTTATTTTAATAATGTTGACTTAATAACTAACTAAAATATCGTTTCTTGTTTGATTTATGCTTTATTTTAAGGTGTAACGAATTAATAAATAATAAATAATTATTTACGTATGTTCATTTGGAAAATGATATGTAATGTAAGCCTTTCTTGGAAATTAAATAGATCAAGGTACGACGGCCTTGTCAAAAATTTTGTTTACTTACAAGGTCGCCAAGCGCCGAGCAATCAAATTCCAAGAAAGGCGTCTATGCAATTTAAAAGGATTCTCTTTGTATTTTGATTAATTGTAAAAGGCACAAGCGAAGGCGAGATACGAGATTCAAATTAATATTAAATTTATTTGTTTATTTAAAAGAAAAATAAAAAAAAGAGAAAAAACTAGAATTTCCTGCCTAAAAGGCTATACACATTTTGTGGTTAAAGAAATTGAAGTTTCTTTAACTTTTTGAATCTCAATCGCGAGATTTATCTCGGCAATGTAGATTCCTGTGAGCACAGAAAGCTAGAAGGCATTTCTGGGATATTTTGATGTGGAAAAGGTATGGAAAAATTCTAGTTACCGAAATTTGAAAAGGCACGCCCAGGAAAAAAGAGGGGATTTGCTTTGATTTCTTACGCGGTGCGGACTCGCGCTCATTATCTCGCCAGCGCTCGTCGCCTGCATATAGTCTTCCGTCGACAAATAAATTTTTATACAGAACAGTGAAATTTATTTTGTTGTTCCGATACCTCCCCATCTCCTATCCACTACAGATATACATGAATAAACAATTATTTGTAAATAATTGTTAGTAAAAATAAGCATATATTTTCAACTTAAACATCGTTCTTAAAATATGGAATAAAAAATTTGAGTATATTGTTTAAAACATACCTGAGGGCCTAAAGATTAAAATTCGTTCAAAAAGTCATTATTTTGTACACATAAAATTGTAAAAAGTTAAAAATTTTTTAGTTTAAGATATCATTAATAGAAAGTGAATTGTTTTGTCTGACGGTAGATTGACTAAAGTGAAAGTACAATGGGGTTTTTTGTTTTGTGTCAATTTTAGTCTAGCACTTAAGGGGGTTCCATACTCAATGTTTGATGATTAATTAATAAAAAAGTAGAACAGTATGTGAAAAAATAAGAGAAGAGGCGCCTTCGTTTATTGACAATCTAACTGTGTGCTGAATTTTAGATTAAAAGATAATTGCGTTTTCGAGAAAAGTCTTACCAAATATATCAAATATTTTCACCTCGTTGAGGTTAGGTTCAGATTTTTGGTAAGACTTTTCTCAAAAACGCAATATAATTTTCATTTGAAATTCAGCACACAGTTAGATTATTCATAAATAAAGACGCCTCTTCTCTTATTTTTTCACATACTGTTTTATTTACAAATTTATTACTACTAATCACGATTGCCGGTAAGGTAGGGAGGATAAATATTGACTATGGCACCCCGTTAAGTTTTAACTGATTAATATTCTTAGATGGTAAATGTTTAAGTCATTTAAGGTGTAACACGCGCATTGCTTCCTCGTAGGCAAAGTATTGTTTTTTTATTTTTAAGTCGAACTGTTGAAGTATCGTAAAAAAATACTGACCTTCCCATATTTTTCCACCATCACTGTCAAAAGTTGTGTTGCCTTTTTAATTTTAGGCACGACGCCATATGTTGCATCTATAAACATCTTTCTTGTGTCCCTTACTCGATTCATAAAAGCATCATCATAAAAAAGTAAATGTTCTGCTGAATCTACTTGCAGCAAGGTGCTTTTTAAACTGTAATTTTTGGCATCATTATTAAAGGCTACACAATAATCGAGCATGCATTGATTTTCTTTCAGAAATGTGTTAAAACCTTTCAAGTCGGTTACATTAACAATACGAGCAGTTTCACTAATTTTTCTTCGCCACCTACCCATTTTTCTTGTTAAAGAATTATTATATGGTAGCTGGGTACTGGCAGTTGAAAATCTGTGAATTTTTAATATAATTAATAATTTTAAATGTTTCAAAGTACAATTAATTGAAGCACAAGAGGCCTGCGATGGCTCGGTCGGTTAGGGCGTCGGGCTCGTAATCTGGAGGTTCCAGGTTCGATTCCCGGCCCCAGCCGACTGATGCAATCACCACTGGGGAATGTATTTTCAATAAGTACATTACAAAGACATCATATGACCTCCGTCATTAAAATAAAATAAAATAAAAAAAAATAAAATAAAAAAAGCGACATTAAAATAATAAAAAAAAATTGAAGCACAAGCTTGTAAAACAAAAATAATTATTTAAATAGTTTTTATTGAGAAAGATATAACATGATTTTTGTAATTTTTAATATAATATAATGTAATATACATTTTATAATATAATATACAAAATTTATTTACTTTTGTCTAGCTTTATCGTAGCAAGCTTAAAGGGATCCGGCATTCTGATCTGCAAGTTCGTGTAATTTTTTTTCAAATAAAAATTTGTTCTCCTTTTCTGCGACAAACACACAAGTATGTTCTGTATTTTTCGTCTCCCATTGCCCATTTTTTATTACAGCTCGGGCTTTACATTTTTTATTATTATAATCATAACTTGCGCAAGCCATGTACCTTTAAGAAAGTTATAATCAATAGGACATTTTTATTTTATTAAAGAGAATGCTAGTCAACAAATAGTTTGTATATCAATACATATAGGGGAGACTGGGGTATTTTTGAACAGGGGCATTTTTGAACTTTTTGAATAGCTCTTTTATATCGTAATACTTATGCTATAATAAGACGGTTTCTTTAAATAAATGCTATTATCTTAAATCCCCCATAGTTACGAGCTATTCCGAATCGATTGTTTACGTTTACTCGAGACCTGCCAAAATGAAAATCTCATCCCATTATATTTGTGCTTGTTAATTTTTGAAAGCACACTTGCTCTGTAGTTTATATGAACCTGTAAATCACACACGTTAAAAGTATTCATTCTAGCTTTCTTTTGATCGTAATTACGTTGAAAAATATTAATTTACTGCTGCGCGCTGTGTATCTAAAGTTTTTTTCTATTTTGGGGTAATTTTGAACATGAACCCTGGGGTAAATTTGAATGTGTTAAGTAAATGGGTGCACGGTGATTCTATAGTATATTCATCATGTGTCCAATCTAAAAGAAACGAAACCTAGTTAAATTTCACAAAAATAACTTTTGCATTAGTGTGAAAGTAGGTAAGTGTAAAATGTTGCATTGATAAATTCGGTACCTAAAAAAATTCTAAGAGTTGCTAGAAAGTATGGATTTGTAAAATATTAATGTTTGCATCGAAAAAAAATCGTAAATAAGTTCAAAAGTACCCCAGGGTATGTTCAAAATTACCCCAGGGTTGGGGAATTTTTTAATAAAATGGCTTTTTATTCAACTGTAAAATAAACGATCCTATCAATAAATATCGTGGGTAAAAAAATTTGTCTTCAAATATAAGCACAGTGATTTGTATACAATAATGTATATTAGAAGATATATTATAATTTCTTTTTTTGTTCTTATATTTTTTCCAATTATTTATTATCCAAACTGTACTGTTTCATTTATAAATAAAATCTTTTATATAATCTGACGAGGGTAGCATAGAACATCGAGCGTTACAAAAGGAAAAAATGTAGTAATGGTTTTATTTCATCTTTCCTTTTCCAATTTATATTTTAAACGTAATATAATAATATACAAAATTTACTTACATTACTTCTTTATTAGGACGACTGTTTATTTTATAACAATAATTGTCATAAAAATAACTTGCTTTTTTTGACCTCCTTTTCTTCCTTTCGGATTCCCAGATTTTCCCATTATGAAAACTAATCACTTAAAAACTACACTACACTAATAAATATACATAAAAACAAAAATTAAAAGATTATAGTAAAAATACGCGTAAGCGTCTGTGCATTCGTATATGGGGTGTGTGTCTCTCTCGCGCGTTCGTTGTACGACTAATGAGCGCGCGCAATCATAACACATACACGCCGTGCGACCTGTAGGAAAAAGTATAGATTCGCGGAAAAACTCCGAGGCAAATTTGGAGGGGTCTGCAGCGCTATTCCTTACTTAAAAATTGAGTATATAGTAATATTAAGAGAGAGTACGCGCGCCTCTCTCTATACTATATGTGCGGCTCGTTAGATATATACTATTAAGACACTTGCTGCAAGTATATATGAAATTCGATTTTCCCGCGGTAGAAAATCTAAAATCGCATGCGCTAATCTGTAGATTCGCTCAATTCTATAAATCTTGTTGATCTTTATGTCAACATGCTGATCTTTTCAAAATTTTATATATATATACTATTTCAAAAATGTTAATTACGTTGCTCCAACGTATAATAGTTATTTATGCACTTAGGGAGGAAAATATTTCCGGGATGAATGTTGCTGACGAGCCTTAGCGAGGGCAGTAATTCATCCAAAGGTAATAATTGCCTTTTACTCCCGAAGTGTATATAAACATATTTTGATCATTTGAAAAGTCACTTTTTACAATAATACACTTTTTTTATTTCTAAATTATTCCAATATTGTAAAATTTTTTAATATTTTTAATTTAATATAATAAATTTAATTTTGTATTTGTAGCAAAAAGCTAAACTTACAAGGAGACTCTTACATGTTTGGGAAACGGATCGTGCCCAGCTTGTAGTATATGTTTCCTAATATAAAAATATGAAAAAAGCCAGAGCCGCAGATTCTAACAATCGTTTTTCAAAAGTTATGCGATGTTATAGAAAAATTTACAAAAAAAATGCTTCACTTAAAATGCTTGTAACTTCTAAACTATCAAATATTAAAACTTGAACCAAAGTTTAATAAAAAGCTGTGATAAAATAGATAGAATTTCAAAAAGGTATGTACAAATCCGTTAGAATGGAGCAGAGTTATGTCCGAATTAAGAATTTGAAGAAATTAAGCTTAAAAAATGAATAAAATTTGTAGTGTCCAATTTTTGTTAAAATTTCTTCAAATTCTTAATTCAGCTTTGCTCCATTCTAACGGATTTTAGCGTACTTTTTTAAATTCTATCTATTTTATCTTAGCTTTTTATTAAACTTTAATTCAAGTATTAATTAATATTTGATAGTTTAAAACTTACAAGCATTTCAAGTGAAGCTTTTTTTGTAAATTTTTCTTTAACATCGTATAACTTTTGAAAAAACGATTGTTAGGGTCTGCGGCTCTGGCTTTTTTCATATTTTTATATTAGGAAACATATACTACAAGTTGGGCACGATCCGTTTCCCAAACATATGAGAGTCTCCTTGTTAGTATTCAAAACAAAAAAGAGGGTCTACGATGAATAAAATGTGTCTACGAATAAAACATAAATACGGGGAATAAGTGATCGAAGGAAAAAAAATGCAATTATACTCTACTCGTATAAATTCATAAAGTAGACTTTTCAGATGATCAGGGTGAAAAAAAAATTCAGCACTTTAGACATGAAGAACAACAATATTTAAAGAAACAGCGCATGTGATTTTAAGATTTATATATTATATATCTGTGAAATCAAGGATGAAAAAAATCATTATTACTTTAACTGTGGGAATATGTTTCAGAGGTGTCTAGTAGTTCTCCTGAATTTTTTCAGATTTTTTGGGGCCATTATTTTAAGTTACAGAGAGTCAAAATTGACATTTTAGCACTTTTTACATTATACGCCCATTTTCACGAATTTGAAGCATTTTTTACTATAAACATAAAAAAGACTTATTTTTATAAAATTTTCTGAATATTTCATTAAAAACACTTTTAAAGTTATACATGTATGCTGTCACACTCTTGTAAGCCATTTAAACCTTAAATAGTGAAATTCAGCAATTCTGCTCCGGACTCTGGTAACCTAATACTGTCTAAAAGATGTCTTTTTATAGTCAGAAACTGCCTAAAAATTTCCAGAGTAGGTCTAAATCATTAAGATCACTTATGGTCAAAATATCCGGTAAAAGTGCCCGAAATATTAATAGAAATGTATATTTGTTGCCTTATAACGATGAATCTAGTAGCATGATCATTGCAAAAAAATTTATGCACTTACCTTGGAATGGTAGAAAAGTATCTCCACTTGTTTCAGTATCCATCTAATCCCCTGTAAGCTGCTAAAAATACAAATATTATTATAAAATTATAAAAAATTATTTTTTAAACATTTATAATGCTGGATTTTTAGTTTTACATCCCTTACAAGAATTATAATACTAATCTGAAGGATTACTATAAATATATAAACATCATTATTACAATAACTGAATATACGTATTTAATACAAAAGATATATAAATCAATCGGATATATAATTATAATGAATAACTAGGGGGGTACCCCCTACTCGCTTCGCTCGTCAACCCCCGATTGCGGCTTAAAAATTGTGCATTTGTTATAATTTATAGTATTATAAATTTTATTTTCAAATAAACTTGCTTCAAAAGGTTGAAAATTGTAGTTTTCGTTACAAATGTGAAAATACAAAATATTCTCTCACAAGTGTGTCGAACGATATTATTCGATATCACACACTGTATAGAAAATAAATTATATTACTTCTGTTTATATGTAATAGTAATGTAAAAATATATGCAAACTGGATGGTAGTTTTGAATCACTCTGTATCATCACACATATCATCTACCCACCCACACTAACATCCACCCACACACGCCCACATCCAACCATCCACGCCTACCCTCGCACATCCACATCAACCCATACACACACTTACACCTACCTGCACCCACCCTCACATACCTGCATCCACTTCCAAATCCACATACATATACCTATCCATTCTCATGCACTCAAGTTTCACGTTTCACATTCACATCCACCCACGCACATGTCAAAATTTAGATTTTAAATCTGTATTTGCCTGCAATTTGGGTCTGTCATCCGCTGTATATATAAATCCTAGAAAGTATACATCCAGGGTAAAAAACACATGATTCAAAATGATCACCCTTTATATTTAAATTTGGTCTATGGCGGGTATTTTTGAATAATGCTGCATCTCACACACCCATATCCAACCATCCACACCTTTGCACACACACCCACCACCCACACTCGCCACTACCCACCGATCGTCATGCACTCACATTTCACGTTTCACATGCATATCCACCCACACGCACATGCTGATTTTAACATTTAGAATTCAAATGTGTAGTAGCCTGCAATTCGGGTCCGTTATCCCCTGTATATAGAAATCCCGTAACGTATATATACCGGATGGCACAAACGTGATTCAAAAAGATGGGTATATTTGAACTCTGTATCTCATGCACATGCTCACACACCCATATCCAACCATCCACACTTACCCGCACACATCCACATCAACAAATACATACTCACTTCTACCTACCCGCATCTACCCTCACACACCAACATATACTTCCAGATACACATACATACACCTATCCATCCACACACACTCAAGTTTCACGTTTTACATACACATCCACTCACGCATAAATCCCATTATGTATACATAAAGGGTGGCATAAACATGATTCAAAAAGATCACCCTGTTTATTCAAATTTTGTCTATAGGGGGCACTTTTGAATCACTCAGTATCTCACACACTCACGTATAATGTATTACAGACACATCAACCCATAGATACCCACACTCGAGTTAAAATTTAGAATTCAAATGTTTAATAGACTGCAATTCGAGTCCAACGTGCACTGATACATAAGTCCCATTACGCCTACAAGCTGTAAAATATACGATTGAAAAAGACCACCCTGTATATTCCAATTTTACGTCCAGCGGCCACCACCGCAGCTGTTTGAAAAATATAGATAGAATAGATTTTTTTTAATAAGTCTTATATAGATTTTAATAATATAGATAGTTGTAGAGTCTGATGGAACATACTCGCTATTTCGCGACCACCCGTAATAAACACGTGATTACACGTCATGTTATATGTACGTGAGGCCATAGGGACGTATCTTGTTATACCAGAAATCCTTCAGAAATTTCTGAAACAGCGGCGGCGGCGGCGACGACGAAATTTTTTTAATAATATAGATAGATAGATAGATATGATAACGTGACAGTGACAAGTTTGTGAAATCTAAACAATGTATTGCTGAATAATAATAATAATAATGTTGATACTTTTATAGTAATCCTTCAGATTAGTATTATAATTATTGTAAGGGATGTAAAACTAAAAATCCAGCATTATAAATGTTTAAAAAATAATTTTTTATAATTTTATAATAATATTTGTATTTTTAGCAGCTTACAGGGGATTAGATGGATACTGAAACAAGTGGAGATACTTTTCTACCATTCCAAGGTAAGTGCATAAAATTTTTTGCAATGATCATGCTACTAGATTCATCGTTATAAGGCAACAAATATACATTTCTATTAATATTTCGGGCACTTTTACCGGATATTTTGACCATAAGTGATCTTAATGATTTAGACCTACTCTGGAAATTTTTAGGCAGATTCTGACTATAAAAAGACATCTTTTAGACAGTATTAGGTTACCAGAGTCCGGAGCAGAATTGCTGATTTTCACTATTTAAGGTTTAAATGGCTTACAAGAGTGTGACAGCATACATTTATGTCTTGAAAAGTATTTTTAATGAAAAGTTCGGAAAATTTTACAAAATAGGTCATAAAAATTCATGAAAATGGGCATATAATACAAAAAAGTGCTAAAATGTCAACTTTGACTCTCTGTAACTTAAAATTATGGCCCAGAAAAAATCTGAAAAAATTCAGGAGAACTACTGGATACCTCTAAAACATATTTCCACAGTTATAGCAATATTTATTTTTTTCATCTTCGATGTCACAGAGAACCACCCCTATATATATATATATGGGGTATTCCACGTGAAGTGGTCCGATCAAAATTTTAAAATGCACCAAATTTTGGGTACACATTGCAAATGTTTTTCAGAATACAGAAAAAAATTTGTAGGTACCGGAATCTATTTGCTCAAAAGTTATTCTAACCTCAAAAAGTGAATTTTTTCTAGTTTTTTTCAACATCAGCTGGGTTTACCGCTATTTAACTCAAAATCTATCAACTTTTACTATAAAACATTATATATAACATTCGTTGCTAACTATGTCTAGAATTTATCCTTCTGAGTTAGAATTTATAATCTCAAGGTTAAAGTTACATAAACTACATGTCAATATTCAACTTAAAAATAGTGTAAGTGCGCCACAATTGATTTTTTTATTCAAAAGTCTAAAAAAAAGATTGAAGTAATACCTTTCAAATGGTCTGTAGCATTTTTGGGCCTTCAATTCTGTAAAAAGTTATGATAATTTAAAGAAAGACATAAAATTCACAAAAATTAACATGGTAATTCCCATTTAAATTTTTAAAACAATTTCGAGGTTCTTTATCATAACTTTTTACAGAATTGAAGGCCCCAAAAATGCTACAGACCATTTGAAAGGTATTGCTTCAATCTTTTTTTTAGACTTTTGGATAAAAAAATCAATTGTGGCGCACTTACACTATTTTTAAGTTGAATATTGACATGTAGTTTATGTAACTTTAACCTTGAGATTATAAATTCTAACTCAGAAGGATAAATTCTAGACATAGTTAGCAACGAATGTTATATATAATGTTTTATAGTAAAAGTTGATAGATTTTGAGTTAAATAGCGGTAAACCCAGCTGATGTTGAAAAAAACTAGAAAAAATTCACTTTTTGAGGTTAGAATAACTTTTGAGCAAATAGATTCCGGTACCTACAAATTTTTTTCTGTATTCTGAAAAACATTTGCAATGTGTACCCAAAATTTGGTGCATTTTAAAATTTTGATCGGACCACTTCACGTGGAATACCCCATATATATATATATATATATTGTAATTTGCAGCGTCATATTGAATTTTTGTTTGTACCTACTGATCTGATAACTGATTTGTCAAAATATGAGTTACAGACGTTTTCTGGATAATATTAATTGCGATGGATCAAGAACTACAAGATATCGAAGACAACGTGATATTGAATATTATAGTTCCAGTGAGGATAATCGTGAGGATACTCGGTGGCGAGTAAGTAAAAATTTATTTCTTATTTATTTTTCAAAAATAAAAAGATTGGTACCACAATTGACTTGGCTATTATTATATGTGAGTTAATGTTATGCTTTTGTTTCTCTAGTGGCTTAACTTTCACATATAGATACTCCAAGAAAGCTTTAAATTTGTATAGAAATAATAATGTCCCCATTTTTACTTAGGAAATGAGTACTCGTCATTTATCATCTAGTTCTGATGGAAGTACGAACCCTGAAATTAGATCGTCTACTTTATCTTCAAATATTTCTGTTTGTAATCGTCAAATGAACACCATGAAGCAAGTAGTGCAGAAACGTCACCTCATCAACAACCCTCATTTATTGGTGAAAATGAATTTCAAGATACAATGTCAGCGGAAACACTTGAATCTCTTAATTACTCATTGTCGTCTAATATTGAACAGGTTAATTAGTCTGCATTGTCCAGTTTATACTGAATAACATTTAAATAATTTTTTAAATTCTTTTCTTTAATATTTTTCAGGATAATCATGTATTATCAAGCTCATTAGATTTAAGTAATGAAATGTATGGCTTTCCTAATTTGGATGATGAAAGATTTAATGTAAGTAACTGTTTATCTATTCATTAAGTTAGCTAACAAATTTTGAATAAAATTTTGAATAATTCAATTTGTTACAAAAATTATAAATGTGAATTTAAAACAATTGTAATATGCTAAGCGTAAAATTGTTTTCATTGAATTGATATAAATTCTGTTTGTATTTAAACTTTCTCCACTTGCATATAATTTTAGGAGCCGCGGTGGCTCATGGGTAGAGCTCCCGACTCTCACACCGAGGGTCGTGGGTTCGATCCCAGACGTGTACCTCTGAAAAATTTTTTCATGTGCATTTTTCGAACACCGCGACTCAGTGGCTCGGCGTGTCACTATAATGTGACGCCAGTTCAGGTGCGCGTGCGTTTCGTGCACTTGTCAGTGCATGAGAGGCACGTGCATCTGAACTATAGGGAACGTTAGGGACGCGAAGATGTAAAGAGGATCGCGGTGGTTCCAGCGGGAGGACAGGAAACTGTAATTATTAGACTAATTAGAGTGACCGATGATATCTTCCGATCGACACAACCACCACTGTTTCAACTACATGTGCTTTGTTTACAGACACACCGTTCACCTTTGTCGCTGATTAGCCCTGGCAGCATAAATAGAGCGACGTTAAATAACAAAAATAAAAAAAATATAATTTTAAATATATTTCATCAAAAGATAATTTTTTCTATTCTACTAAAACTATCATAATTTAATTTAACGTATAACTTAACTACATTCATGTTATTAGTATAACTAATAAAATCAAATGGCACACTGTAAGTATCCATGTGACGACTGATATTATTCAGTATATATTATATAGTAAGTGTCATTAATTATTGTCGATGAACTAGATAAAGTAACTTGAATTGAAAAGAGTAGTCCTATACACTTTTACAAGTAATTAATAGTTATGGATTTAGAAGTAACATTTTAGTATATTTAATTGAATAAAAATTTGTATTTCATATTAAAACAATAACACATTAAATATCAACAAAATATTCACTTTAGATTTTAAAGTAATAATTTTAACTTACATTGTAGAAAAATGATATACTATTAATAATTAATAATTTATTAAGTAACAAGTTAAAATATTTCCTAATTATTTGAAACAAATTGTATTATAAAGTTTTATCTAAAATATGTTAGCTAATTTATTTGCCGTATAACCATGTTAATCAATTTATGAATTTGTAATTCGTAATTAATTTGTAATTTGTAATTTGTGACCAGGGTTGGAAAAATTGTAATTACGAGAAAATTTAATTAGTAATTACTTTTTGGCTTAATAGTTAAACTCCATATTAATTCGAAATTACTTTTCGACTGGGTATTGAAACTTCATTTAATTACAAATTACTTGTCAAATGAGTAATTAAACTTTATTTTAATTCTTAATTACTTTTGTACTGAGTAATTAATTCTGAGTAATTAAACTTTTTTTAATTCTTCAATACTTATGTACTGAGTAATTAAACTTTCTTTAATTCTTAATTACTTATGTACTGAGTAATTAAACTTTATTTTAATTATTAATTACTTTTGTACTGTTTTTTTATTTAATAATTACTTTGGGACTGAGTAATTAAACTTTTTTTAATTAATAACTACTTTTCGACTGAGTAATTAAACTATTTTTTAATTAATAAATACTTTAGGACTGAGTAATTAAACCTTATTTAAATTAATAATTACATTTGAAATGAACTGTCCAGAAGCGTGGCAATCGAAAAAAGCCTCTCTACTGGAGCGGATGATGTTAAGCAGTTTTAAATTTTAAGAATAACTCTAAAACTGATGGGTAATCCTTAAGAATTATTAATTCTTCTTTCTCTGGATCGAAGTATCTCATAAGTTCATAGTACTCAGGGTAATTAATAATAAAAATAACGTTTAATTACTCAGTACAAAAGTAATTACTAATTAATGTAGGTATTGAATTAGAAAAGTAATTAAATATTCGCAACCCTGTTTGTGACACAGTGACACACACACAACCACACACACACACACACATCACACACACCCGTGCCGGGTTTGCTGGTCCCGCATCGTGGCGCCTCCCCAGGTGGTGGATAGGGGAATGCTTTCCAGATATGGATGGTACCGAAAAAATCAAATATTCGGGGCGAACCAAAACCAGATAGGGGAAGGCACCCCGAAATAAAACCAAGTATGGATAGTGAGCTGAAAACAACACTACCCCAAGCGGGCATGGCAATCCTGTCAAATCCCGCCACTGATTCCGATCGGGTGAAAGCCCCGGTGGTCAGTGCTGGTCCCAAGGATTTTGGGGGGGACCAAACTCACACCGTCAAAATGGTAAATGCTGCGGAGGTTGGTCACTCGGCCTCTGTAGCATCTAATGCTACGTGTGACCTGCCCTCGACTGGGATGTCGAGTGACGCTGACAGAGCTTTTCTCCGTCTGCGTGAGAAGATAGATACCCTGGTGGAGTTTGTTCTTAATAAGAACAACATCCACAAAGAGCTGAAGAGTATGGCGAGAGCAACCAGCAGAGCTCTCAATGAATACGCGCGGGTGAACAGTGCTGTGTGTTCGACAGCGCCGAAAATTAAAATGGCGGATGCGCGTAGGGATGGAACGTGCCAAACGTCGCCCATCTTCCGCGCTGAAGAGCGTCAAAAGAGGCCGGTGGAAAGGGAAAAGCCCTCACCACCTCAGCAACCCCCGGAGAAAAGGAAGAAGGGGTCGAAGCAGCCCAATAACAAAAATGGGCCAGCAGATGCTTCGCCATCCGTTCCTAAGACGAGTGGGAACCAGTCAAAAGTCCCTGACTGGGTCACAGTAGTGAAGAAGGGCAAGAAGAAGAAGAAGATGAAGAACAGCCAGCCGAAGCAGCATGAGCAGCAGAAACGTGCCAGCAAACCGGCCAAAGGCACGGCAGAGCCTAAGGCCGGAGTAAGACCCCCACGCCCAGATGCCATCAAGATCAAGACACCTAGCGGGGGCTCTTCCTACGCCGACATTCTCCGGAAGGTCAAGGCTGCACCGGAGCTAAAGGCACTAGGAGAACGGGTCACGCGTATCAGGCGCACCAGGGCTGGAGAGCTCCTCCTCGAACTGGGGCGACCCGGAACGGAAACGGCGGAGCTGAGGACAGTGGTCTCGTCCACACTGAGTGGGTCAGCAGAGGTCCAGCTGCTGACTCACAAAGTGTCCATCACCATCAGGGACATGGACGAGTCCACGACAACAACGGAGGTGGCCGCAGCGATTGCGGCATAGATCGGGCCAAATGTGGTATCCCCGGATAATATTAAAACCAGGGGATCCTACAGTGGTACCCTAGCTGCGACCATCCAGCTTCCGGCAGTAGCAGCCAAAAAACTGCTGCAAGACGGGAAGCTCCGGATCGGATGGATCAATTGCAGAGTTCGACTGCGAGAGGTATCCTCGCGCTGCTACCGATGCCACGAATCGGGACACATCGCGAGGGAGTGCAAGAGCGCAGTCGACCGGTCAGCGCAATGCTATCGGTGCGGCCAAGAGGGCCACAAAGCAGTGGACTGCGAGGCCAAAGCCAAGACCTCGCATGAGGAAGGAGCACACATCAAAAATGATTAAGGTGCTCCAAATAAACCTCAACCACTGCGCTGTGGCCCAGGACCTGCTGTCCCAGCTGGTCAGAGAGGAGAGAGCGGACGTAGCGATCATCAGCGAGGAGTTCCGGGATCTCGAGAAGTCGAACTGGGTAAGGGATGCCACGGGCAAGGCGGCCATCTGGGTATGTGGAAATATACACATCTCCAGAAAGATGGTCGCCCCCCTTCCCAGCTTCACCTGGGTGGAGGTGGCGGGGGTACGCATGTACAGCTGCTACTTCCCGCCCAGCGATTCCAACGAGGACTTTGCGAGATCTCTGGATGCAGTCGTCACCAGTGCTCGGTCCTCACGGCTACCGATCGCAATCGGTGGGGACTTTAATGCTTGGGCGACGGACTGGGGCAGCGCCAAGACCAACGCGCGTGGTCGCGCACTTCTCGAGGCGTTCGCTCTACTGGGGCTGGAGATCGCTAACACAGGGACAACCCCGACTTTCACCAAAGCCGGCAAGTCGTCCATAGTCGACCTCACCTTCGTCGATCCAAGATTGATGGGGGGAGGGGGACTCGGCTGGAAAGTTAGCGATCGTTACACGGGTAGTGACCACCAAGCACTCGTGTACCAGCTCCAGCTGACCAGCGGGAGGACAAAGAGAGCAGGAAGAGGAGCAAGAGAGAGATGGGCACCAGCCACGTTTGATCGTGAGACGTTCCTCTGCTCCCTTGAGGGGGAAAAAGTGGAGGGAACCGCCGAAGAAAAAGCACGAGGCCTCACGAATGCCCTAACAGCGGCTTGCGATGCCTCTATGGCCGTGAAGTTTAACCCTCGCGGCCGCCCACCGATAATCTGGTGGAGTGAGGACATCGCAGAAAAGAGACGTGAGTGCCTGCGTGCCAGAAGGCTGCACCAAAGAGCGAGGGGAACACCGCGGTTCCAAGATCGTTCCGCAGAATACGAACAAAAGCGGAGGGATCTCAAGGTGGCCATCAAGACTGCCAAGAGAAGGTGTTGGCGGGAGCTCTGTGAGGAGGTGGACCACGACCCCTGGGGCAGACCGTATAAAACGGTTATGAATAAGATCAACCCCGGGGGAGCTGTTGCACCCACCGACCCAGTTTTTCTGGACGGAGTCGTCCGCCACCTGTTTCCAGAACATCGGAAAAGGGCAGTAGAGACGGGCCTGATGGCCACCATTGGTGCAGCCGAGTCGCCAGACATTAGTGAAGCCGAACTGAGGATGGCCGCTAAGGGTATTTCCGTACGTAAAGCCCCAGGGCCTGACGGAATACCTGGCCTGGCCGTCAAGACAGCGGCGATGAGTGCTCCGGGCTTGTTCCTGGACGCATTCAACGCATGCCTAAGAGAAGGTTGCTTCCCGGCCCAGTGGAAGACGCAGAGGCTGGTACTCCTACCAAAGGGAAACAAACCCCCGGAGGAGCCATCATCTTACCGCCCGCTCTGTCTACTGGATATAGTCGGGAAGCTCCTGGAGCGGGTGATCTGCGCCAGGCTTGCAGAGGCCATCGGTCGGGCCGGAGACCTCTCCGACAACCAGTTCGGCTTCCGAAAGGGTCGACCGACCATGGATGCTGTAGGCAGAGTTGTTGGCATAGCCACAAACGCCATCAATGCTGGTCGGAGTGCAAGGCGGATGTGTGCCATCATCACCTTGGACATCCGGAATGCCTTCAACTCGGCCAGATGGGACGACATCATGCTGTCCCTGCAGCACTTCCAAGTGCCACTCTATCTCAGGGAGGTCACCTCGAGTTACCTGACTGACCGTACTCTGCTCTACGACACCGACGACGGTGTGCACTCCCACAACATCACGGGAGGCGTGCCGCAGGGTTCGGTCATTGGGCCCCTACTCTGGAACGTTGTCTATGACGGCCTGCTTAGGCAGCAACTTCCGGAGGGTGTCTCGATGGTGGCTTTCGCGGACGACGTGGCGCTAGTGGTGGTCGCAAAGAGTGTCGAAGAGATCGAATATCTCGGAGACGTCTCTATAGAAGTGGTCGCCACTTGGTTGAGAGACCACGGACTTAGTCTGGCGGCGGAAAAAACGGAGGCGGTGCTCATCTCTCGCACAAAAAAGGAGAGGACCGCCACCTTCACGGTAGGTAAAGAACGGATACGGTCGGTGAAAACGTTGAAGTATTTAGGGGTCACACTAGACGCGCGGCTGTCGTTCAAACACCATCTCGCGAACGCGGGCTCAAAGGCGGCAAAGGTGGCCCGTGCGCTGGCGGGCATCATGCCCAACATCGGGGGACCCCAGCAACCGCGAAGGTCTCTCCTTGCCTCGGTGGTGAGCTCCGTAATTTTATACGGAGCTCCTATCTGGGCTGATGCCCTGAACAGGCACAAGAGCTTTGGTGCTCCGTGTCAGAGAGCCTGCAGGATAGCTGCGCTAAGGGTGGCCCGGGCGTACCGAACCGTATCTGACATTGCGCTCTCGGTGATCGCGGGGACCGCCCCCTTCGACCTCCTGGCAGCCGAGAGAGCTGAAAGACACCGTGAGGGTGGGCGACGCGTAGAAGAGAATCGCTGCCATAACCGATGGTCATTGCGGACCGTAGAGGAGTGGCAGCGGAGATGGGACTCAGCCAGGGACGGCCGCTGGACCTACCGCATCATCCCGCGGATCCAGAAGTGGGCGAGCAGGAAACACGGCTTCGTCAGTTTCCAGCTTACCCAGGTGCTGACCGGGCACGGATGCTTCCGTAGCTACCTATTTCGTATAGGGGTCTACGGCAGCGCAGAGTGCCCGGCTTGTCCAGGGTGGACGAAGACGTGGAACACGTCCTCCTATGGTGTCCTCGTTTTAGGGCGGAACGGGACCAGTTTCAAGTCACTTGGAGCGGTCCCCTCACCCCTGAGGGCATCGGGGCGTGCCTGCTTGACTCCCAGGAGGGATGGAACGCGGTAGTGACCCTCTGTACGTCCGTAGTGGACAGGCTGGGTCTCATCAGAAGAGAAGAGGAGAGAGGAGTTGCGATAGCAACAGTAGTGGGCTAATCTAGCCGTGCCTCCCCCCGCGAAGTAATGCCTTGCGGCGGTTTCCGCGGGGGAATAAAGGTAAGAAAAGAGGTGGAGTTTTAGTGGGTATGCCTATCGACATCCTTCGGTAGGAGAGTCCCACACACGGGGAGTCTCGCATGGCTCCATTCATGGTGCATTAAGCATTTCTCCACCTCTTCGGAAAAAAAAAAAAAAAAAAAAAAACACACACACACACACACACACACACACATATATATATATATATATGGGGTATTCCACGTGAAGTGGTCCGATCAAATTTTAAAATGCACCAAATTTTGGGTACACTTTGCAAATGTTTTTCAGAATACAGAAAAAAATTTGTAGGTACCGGAATCTATTTGCTCAAAGTTATTCTAACCTCAAAAAGTGAATTTTTTCTAGTTTTTTTCAACATCAGCTGGGTTTACCGCTATTTAACTCAAAATCTATCATCTTTTACTATAGAACATTATATGTAACATTCGTTGCTAATTATATCTAGAATTTATTCTTCTGGGTTAGAATTTCTAATCTCAAGGTTAAAGTTACATAAACTACATGTCAATATTCAACTTGAAAAAAGTGTAACTTCGCCACCTTTGATTTTTTCATCCAAAAGTCTAAAAGAAAGCTTGGAGCAATACCTTTCAAATGGTCTGTAGCATTTTTATGGCCTCCAATTCTGTAAAAAGTTATGTCAATTTAAAGAAACACGAAATTTTTTAAAAATTTAAATGGGATTTACCATTTCTAGATAATTAGCAACGAATGTTACATATAATGTTCTATAGTAAAAGTTGATAGATTTTGAGTTATATAGCGGTAAACCCAGCTGGTGTTGAAAAAAATATGGAAAAATTCACTTTTTGAGGTTAGAATAACTTTTGAGCAAATAGATTCTAGTACCTAAAAATTTTTTTCTGTATTCTGAAAAACATTTGCAAAGTGTACCCGAAATTTGGTGCATTTTAAAATTTTGATCGGACCACTTCACGTGGATACCCCATATATATATATATATATATGGGCGATTGTCTGTCAAATCGAGAGACAAAAAAATTTTTTTTTCTATAACTTTGTCAATACTTCTGACATTGCGCTCTCGGTGATCGCGGGGACCGCCCCCTTCGACCTCCTGGCAGCCATAACCGATGGTCATTGCGGACCGTAGAGGAGTGGCAGCGGAGATGGGACTCAGCCAGGGACGGCCGCTGGACCTACCGCATCATCCCGCGGATCCAGAAGTGGGCGAGCAGGAAACACGGCTTCGTCAGTTTCCGCTTACCCAGGTGCTGACCGGGCACGGATGCTTCCGTAGCTACCTATTTCGTATAGGGGTCTACGGCAGCGCAGAGTGCCCGGCTTGTCCAGGGGTGGACGAAGACGTGGAACACGTCCTCCTATGGTGTCCTCGTTTTAGGGGCGGAACGGGACCAGTTTCAAGTCACTTGGAGCGGTCCCCTCACACCTGAGGGCATCGGGGCGTGCCTGCTTGACTCCCAGGAGGGATGGAACGCGGTAGTGACCCTCTGTACGTCCGTAGTGGACAGGCTGGGTCTCATCAGAAGAGAAGAGGAGAGAGGAGTTGCGATAGCAACAGTAGTGGGCTAATCTAGCCGTGCCTCCCCCCGCGAAGTAATGCCTTGCGGCGGTTTCCGCGGGGGAATAAAGGTAAGAAAAGAGGTGGAGTTTTAGTGGGTATGCCTATCGACATCCTTCGGTAGGAGAGTCCCACACACGGGGAGTCTCGCATGGCTCCAGTCATGGTGCATTAAGCATTTCTCCACCTCTTCGGAAAAAAAAAAAAAAAAAAAACACACACACACACACACACACACACACATATATATATATATATATATGGGGTATTCCACGTGAAGTGGTCCGATCAAAATTTTAAAATGCACCAAATTTTGGGTACACTTTGCAAATGTTTTTCAGAATACAGAAAAAAATTTGTAGGTACCGGAATCTATTTGCTCAAAAGTTATTCTAACCTCAAAAAGTGAATTTTTTCTAGTTTTTTTCAACATCAGCTGGGTTTACCGCTATTTAACTCAAAATCTATCATCTTTTACTATAGAACATTATATGTAACATTCGTTGCTAATTATATCTAGAATTTATTCTTCTGGGTTAGAATTTCTAATCTCAAGGTTAAAGTTACATAAACTACATGTCAATATTCAACTTGAAAAAAGTGTAACTTCGCCACCTTTGATTTTTTCATCCAAAAGTCTAAAAGAAAGCTTGGAGCAATACCTTTCAAATGGTCTGTAGCATTTTTATGGCCTCCAATTCTGTAAAAAGTTATGTCAATTTAAAGAAACACGAAATTTTTTTAAAAATTTAAATGGGATTTACCATTTCTAGATATAATTAGCAACGAATGTTACATATAATGTTCTATAGTAAAAGTTGATAGATTTTGAGTTATATAGCGGTAAACCCAGCTGGTGTTGAAAAAAATATGGAAAAATTCACTTTTTGAGGTTAGAATAACTTTTGAGCAAATAGATTCTAGTACCTAAAAATTTTTTTCTGTATTCTGAAAAACATTTGCAAAGTGTACCCGAAATTTGGTGCATTTTAAAATTTTGATCGGACCACTTCACGTGGAATACCCCATATATATATATATATATATGGGCGATTGTCTGTCAAATCGAGAGACAAAAAAATTTTTTTTTCTATAACTTTGTCAATACCTTCTCTTACATATTTTGGATGATAGTCTAAATTTTTAGAGAAAAAAACTTATTAGTTAAGTACAGCAATGAAAATTAAACTGAATTAAAAAAAATATCTGATACATTTAACCTACATAGAAATATAGGGTAGGTTTATTTTACAGTTACCTATAACTGTTTTGCTGATCACTTTCATAATTAATAGCGGTTAAGATATTCATTTAAACATACCAATTACTTGAGATAATTGTCTAGATTGTTAGGATAAATTTAGTTTATTAATACAACAATTTTTTAAAAACTTCAACAATTAAAACTTCAATGTAAAAAAAGACGGTATTCAATGTAGTGGGTTTAATTTTATAAAAATGTGATTGATTGTAAATAATGATAAATATGGTGATATCAGGGATCAGGAGTACTAACACATATAAAATAAATGGGTTGATAGAACAGCAATGAAAATTAAACTGAGTTAAAAAAATTATCAGATACATTTAACCTACATAGAAATATATGGTAGGTTTATTTGACAGTTACCTATAACTGTTTTGCTGATCACTTTAATTTAATAGCGGTTAAGATATTCATTTAAACACACCAATTACTTGAGATAATTGTCTATTGTCAGGATAAATTTAGTTTATTGATACAACAATTATTTGAAAACTTCAACAATTAAAACTTCAGTGTAAAAAAAGACGGTATTCAATGCAGTGGGTTTAATTTTATGAAAATGTGATTGAGTTTAAATAATGATAAATATGGTTTTATCAAGGATTATCAAGATTAGTTACTTTGATTATTAATTGTTAAAGTTTTAAATGGCTTGTTATATCAATAAACCTAATTGTTCGTCCACTCTGTAATTTTCAGGGTTACAAAAGTTTCAAGCAAGTTGTATGATTTTTTCTGACATCGGAGCGTAGAGTGAAATCACTTTTTCACAATTTTAGTGTTTTCTTTATAATGCTGAATTTTCGTGGTACCGCTTAATCATGTTGAAAAAAATTTTTTCTTAAATTTCATGTAATTTGCAGGAAAAAAGGTCTCTTGTGTCTTTTACATTGAATTAGCCCATTTTGAGTTACAAAAGGTTAATTTAAAAAAAAATCAAGAAAATGTCAATTTTACCATTTTTGACATTGTATACCTCTGTAACTAATAAGTTAAAAAATTTAGACCATCATCCAAAATATGTAAGAGAAGGTATTGTCAAAGTTACAGTATTGACAAAGTTACAGAAAAAAAAATTTTTTTGTCTCTCGATTTAACAGAGAGCGCACCTATATTTTTAATAATTAAGTAATTAAATTATGTAACGAAAATTCATTACGTAATGAATTGAAACAACTTATTATGTAATTAATTACATACTTTTATTATATAACAAATTATGTAATTTCGTTACATAATTTAATTATATGATTTAATTACATACTTATTTTAACAGGATGGACCAATGCTAGTATCCACCGTTGGACCAATGTTGGTACCCAACGTTGGACCAATATTGGTACCCATTATTGGTTTGAACGTTGGTATTAAACGTTTATCCAATATTGATAGTCATTGTGGTTTGGAACGTTGGTATGCAACATTGGAGCAATATTGGTACCCATTATTGATTTTGAACTTTGGTATCCAACGTTGGGCTAATATTGGTATTCACATTGGAATTTGAATTACCGTTGAATTGGTACCGAAGGTTGACTTTCTATTGCTGTATTTTCTATTGCAGAATATTTATAGAGTACCGATTCTTTGTTTCTGGAGTATCTGTTTTCATGAATCGAATAAATAATCGACACTTTAATAAAAGAATCGAATAAATTTTAGAGAATCGAGTAGAATCGCTCATCCCGGTGCCATAGTTGGTTTGGAATATTGGTACCCAAATTCTATGTGTTAAGGGGGTTCCATACACAATTTTTGATGATTAATTAATAAAAAAGTATAATGGTATGTGAAAAAATAAGAGAAGAGGCGCCTTCGTTTATTGACAATCTAACTGTGTGCTGAATTTTAGATCAAAATATTATTGCGTTTTTGAGAAAAGTCTTACCAAAAATATCAAATATTTTCACCTTGTTGAGGTTAGGTTCACATTTTTGGTATGACTTTCCTCAAAAACGCAATATAATTTTCATCTGAAATTCGGCACACAGTTAGATTATCAATAAATGAAGGCGCCTTTTCTCTTACTTTTTCACATACTGTTTAATTTACAAATTTATTACTAATAATCGCGATTGCCGATAAGGTAGGGAGGATAAATATTGACTATGGCACCCCGTTAATAATGAATAATAAAATTACTGAAAGTGAAAAACTAATAAATATATAAAAAATTTATATCTATAAAATACTTGCCGTTATATTAAATACACATTTATATAATCTTATACAAAAAATTGGGTTGAAAATTTGAAATTGAAAATACTTGGAGATTAAGTTTTGCAAATTAGTTTACCGTTAATCTATACTGTAATGTAATAGCTATGCTGTACACACTAATAGCCTCTATGATTATACAGATTTCTGTTTACTTATAGACACTAATTCACTATTACTATTTTTATATTATCATATTATCAGTACTCAGTCTTAGATTCTTATACATTTTTCAACGTCGTAAATTGGAATACGGACTGCATGGTCTTTACATCATCCTGCTCTGCTCAGTGCTTCTTTCCCGTTTTTCGCGTTTTAATTAATGTAAACCACTTGTCGTGTTTTAAGTTTTGTAAACCACTGCTTAATACAGAATATTTTCGTAATTCATATAAGTGCTGTCGTATAGTCGTATCGATTTTTCGTTTCTGGAGTATCGATTCTTCGAGAATCGAATAAATAATCGAAACTTTAAAAAAAGAATCGAATAAATTTTAGAGACCGAGTAGAATCGCCCATACCTGTGGCATAGTTGGTTTGGAATGTTGGGACCCAATGTTTCATCAATATTGTTACCCAACGTTGAATCAAAATTGGTACCCAACGTTGGACCAATGTTGTTACCCAACTTTGGACTAATGTTGATACCCAACGTTGGACCAATGTTGGTACCCAACGTTGGACCAATATTGGTTTGACCGATGGCACCCAACGTAGAATCAAAATTGGTACCCAACAATGGACCAATGTTGGTACCCAACGTGGAATCAAAATTGGTACCCAACGTTGGACCAATGTTTGTACCCAATGTGGAATCAAAATTGGTACCCAACGTTGGACCAATGTTGGTATCCAACGTTGGACCAATGTTGGTATCCAACGTTGGACCAATGTTGGTACCAAACGTTGGACCATTGTTGGTACTCAACGTTGGACCAATGTTGGTACCCAAAGTTTAACCAATATTGGTACCCATTATTGGTTTTCAACGTTGGTATCAAACGTTTATCCAATACTGATAGTCATTGTGGTTTGGAACGTTGGTATCCAACGTTGCTGCAATATTGGAACCCATTATTGATTTTGAACTTTAGTATCCAACATTGGACCAATATTGGTATTCACTATTGGAATTCGAATGTTGGTACCGAAGGTTGATTTACTATTGCAGTATTTTCCTATTGCAGAAACTTTATGGAGTTTAAGCAAAAAAAATATATAAATATTTAATTAAAGATACTTGTTGCTTATGTCGATTTGATTTCAGTATTTTCTTTTGCAGAATCTCTATGAAGTTTAAGCAAAATCAAAGTAGAAATAGGATGGGAGTAAGAAGTAAAGCTTTTTTATTAGATAACATTTTTGAAAGTGTGATTGGAAACCATACTTACGAATGTTGACACCTTCGTGGAAGGTGTTTTATATATAAAGTACTGTTTAGAGGCACAAATTCTATGTGGAATATTTAATAATGAATAATAAATTTGCTGAAAGTGAAACTCTAATAAATATATAAAAAATTTCTATGGACATCTACAAAATACTTGCCGTTGTATTAGATACACATTTATATAATCTTATACAAAAAATTGGGTTGAAAATTTGAAATTGAAAATACTTGGAGATTAAGTTTTGCAAATTAGTTTACCGTTAATCTATACTGTAATGTAATAGCTATGCTGTACACACTAATAGCCTCTATGATTATACAGATTTCTGTTTACTTATAGACACTAATTCACTATTACTATTTTTATATTATCATATTATCAGTACTCAGTCTTAGATTCTTATACATTTTTCAACGTCGTAAATTGGAATACGGACTGCATGGTCTTTACATCATCCTGCTCTGCTCAGTGCTTCTTTCCCGTTTTTCGCGTTTTAATTAATGTAAACCACTTGTCGTGTTTTAAGTTTTGTAAACCACTGCTTAATACAGAATATTTTCGTAATTCATATAAGTGCTGTCGTATAGTCGTATCGATTTTTCGTTTCTGGAGTATCGATTCTTCGAGAATCGAATAAATAATCGAAACTTTAAAAAAAGAATCGAATAAATTTTAGAGACCGAGTAGAATCGCCCATACCTGTGGCATAGTTGGTTTGGAATGTTGGGACCCAATGTTTCATCAATATTGTTACCCAACGTTGAATCAAAATTGGTACCCAACGTTGGACCAATGTTGTTACCCAACTTTGGACCAATGTTGATACCCAACGTTGGATCAATGTTGGTACCCAACGTTGGACCAATATTGGTTTGACCGATGGCACCCAACGTAGAATCAAAATTGGTACCCAACAATGGACCAATGTTGGTACCCAACGTGGAATCAAAATTGGTACCCAACGTTGGACCAATGTTTGTACCCAATGTGGAATCAAAATTGGTACCCAACGTTGGACCAATGTTGGTATCCAACGTTGGACCAATGTTGGTATCCAACGTTGGACCAATGTTGGTACCAAACGTTGGACCATTGTTGGTACTCAACGTTGGACCAATGTTGGTACCCAAAGTTTAACCAATATTGGTACCCATTATTGGTTTTCAACGTTGGTATCAAACGTTTATCCAATACTGATAGTCATTGTGGTTTGGAACGTTGGTATCCAACGTTGCTGCAATATTGGAACCCATTATTGATTTTGAACTTTAGTATCCAACATTGGACCAATATTGGTATTCACTATTGGAATTCGAATGTTGGTACCGAAGGTTGATTTACTATTGCAGTATTTTCCTATTGCAGAAACTTTATGGAGTTTAAGCAAAAAAAATATATAAATATTTAATTAAAGATACTTGTTGCTTATGTCGATTTGATTTCAGTATTTTCTTTTGCAGAATCTCTATGAAGTTTAAGCAAAATCAAAGTAGAAATAGGATGGGAGTAAGAAGTAAAGCTTTTTTTATTAGATAACATTTTTGAAAGTGTGATTGGAAACCATACTTACGAATGTTGACACCTTCGTGGAAGGTGTTTTATATATAAAGTACTGTTTAGAGGCACAAATTCTATGTGGAATATTTAATAATGAATAATAAATTTGCTGAAAGTGAAACTCTAATAAATATATAAAAAATTTCTATGGACATCTACAAAATACTTGCCGTTGTATTAGATACACATTTATATAATCTTATACAAAAAATTGGGTTGAAAATTTGAAATTGAAAATACTTGGAGATTAAGTTTTCAAAATTAGCTTTTCGTTAATCTATGCTGTAATGTAATAGCTATGCTGTGCATACTAATAGCCTCTATGATTATACAGATGTCTGTTTTCTTATAGACTCTAATTCACTATTACTATTTTTATATTATCATATTATCAGTACTCAGTCTTTGATTCTTATACATTTGTCAACGTCGCAAATTGGAATACGGTCGGGCACCGCATGGTTTTTACATCATCCTGCTCTGCTCAGTGCTTCTTTCCCGTTTTTCGTGTTGTAATTATTGTAAACCACTTGTCGTGTTTTAAGTTTCGTAAACCACTTAATGCAGAATATTTTCGTAATTCATTTAAGTGCTGTCGTATAGTCGTATCGACTCTTCGTTTCTGGAGTATCGATTCTTCAAGAATCGAATAAATAATCGATATTGTAAAAAAAGAATCGAATGAATTTTAGAGACCGAGTAGAATCGCCCATCCCTGTGCCGTAGTTGGTTTGGAATGTTGGTACCCAATGTTGCATCAATATTGGTTCTCAACGTTGTACCAATGTTGGTACCCAACGTTGGACCAATGTAGGTACTCAATGTTGGACCAATCTTGGTACTCAACGTTGAACCAATGTTGGTACCCAACGTTGGACCAATATTGGTACCCAATTTTTGTTACTTTATTATCAATTTCAATTTTTGTATCGTTTTTATGTTCTCCAATATCTAATATAACCACGTTTTAAACATACTATTTTGATTAATTAATCGTAAATTATTATTTAAAGTTAACTTTTGGAATAATCGCCATAACGAACTACTTTTAACGCATGATTCTAGTATTTGAGTTCTGTTTCCATAACGAACTATAGGTAGTGTTTTGTCGAAAATCACCAGATGTTACTAATATTTTACCAACGAATGGTTTATTATTGCGACATAAATCTTTGAAAAAAATATCTATAGTATCTAATGCATATTTTGAAGTCATTGATATTTCGTCCCAAATAATTAACTCAATATTTTTTAATATTTTACCTAATTTTCAATTGGATGAAATATTACATGTTGATTGTTCATTTAAATTGAATGGTAATTTGAATGTCAAATGTACAGTTTTACCACCTATTAATAAATTTGCAGTAATATCTGTCCAAGCAACAGCTAACTCTGGTATTTATTCAATTTCACAAATTTTATTACAGTATTTAATAAATAACTTTTTCCACTAGTAAAATGAGATAATTTTGCACCAAAACTTGCAAATGCTAATAAATTATTGTCAATTCTTATATTTTGTTTAAAATTTTTATCTTTAATAGATTGTCCTCATAAATAAGTTTTAAAAGTTTCAGGATACGGAGTGATACTTTCAAGTTTTACTTTGTTTCTATGAAAACAATCGGCATACTTATTATCTTTTTTTATTTCGTTTCTGAAATGTATTGCTTCGCAAAATTGGCATTCGTAAATAAGTTTTCCAAGGTAATTGCACTCAATTGTAGATTCATAAAATTCTACCAACTTATGTACTTTGGTCATTTGTTTTCATTTTTACTTTTAGTTATTAGAATTTACTTTTTTCTAGATTAAGATACACTACATTTTCGTTTTCGGTCTGTTTCACTCTTCATTTTAAAGGTTTCATTATTTTCAACTTCAAATTGTGAAGCCCGAAATTTGTGTATTTGTTCTGGTTCAGCTATTTTGTGTGCCTTAATCATTTGTTTTCTTTTCTCACTCTTTATTCTAGAGATTTCTTTTTTTTATCTGCAGATGTGATGCTCTAAACTTACGTTGTCGTTCTGCTTCGACTAATTTTTGTTCTTCAGTCATTTGTATTCTTTTCTTGGTTTTTATTACTGAGATTTCTTTCTTTTTAGCTGCAGATTGAGATATGCTCTGAAATTACGTTGTCGTTCTGCTTTGGCTAATTTTTGTTCCTTAGTCATTTGTATTCTTTTCTTGGTTTTTATTATTGAGATTTTTTTCTTTAACATTCGCAAGTATGGTTTCCAATCACACTTTCAAAAATGTTATCTGATAAAAAAATCTTTAATTATTACTCCCATCCTATTTTTACTTATATTTTGCTTAAACTTCATAGAGTTTCTGCAAAAGAAAATACTGAAATCAAATCGACATAAGCAACAACTATCTTTAGTTAAATATTTATATATTTTTTTTTGCTTTAACTCCATAAAGTTTCTGCAATAGAAAATACTGCAATAGATAATCGACCTACGGTACCAACATTCGAATTCCAATAGCGAATACCAATATTGGTTCAACGTTGGGTGCCAACGTTCAAACCAATAATGAGTACCAATATTGTTCCAACGTTGGGTACAAAAATTGGTCCAACGTTGAGTACCAACATTGTTCCAACGTTGGGTATAAAAATTGGTCCAACGTTGAGTACCAACATTGGTCCAACGTTAGGTACCAACATTGGTCCAACGTTGGATACCAAAATTCCAAACCAACTATGGCACAGGGATGGGAGATTCTACTCGATTCTCAAAAATTTATTCGACTTTTTTTTAAAGTATCGATTATTTATTCGATTCTCGAAGAATCGATACTCCAGAAACGAAGAATCGATACGACTATACGACAGCACTTATATGAATTACGAAAATATTCTGTATTAAGCAGTGGTTTACAAAACTTAAAACACGACAAGTGGTTTACATTAATTAAAACGCGAAAAACGGGAAAGAAGCACTGAGCAGAGCAGGATGATGTAAAGACCATGCAGTGCCCGACCGTATTCCAATTTACGACGTTGAAAAATGTATAAGAATCTAAGACTGAGTACTGATAATATGATAATATAAAAATAGTAATAGTGAATTAGTGTCTATAAGTAACAGAAATCTGTATAATCATAGAGGCTATTAGTGTGTACAGCATAGCTATTACATTCAGTATAGATTAACGGAAAACTAATTTGCAAAACTTAATCTCCAAGTATTTTCAATTTCAAATTTTCAACCCAATTTTTTGTATAAGATTATATAAATGTGTATCTAATACAACGGCAAGTATTTTGTAGATGTCCATAGAAATTTTTTATATATTATTAGAGTTTCACTTTCAGCAAATTTATTATTCATTATTAATATTCCACATAGAATTTGTGCCTCTAAACAGTACTTTTATAAAACACCTTCCACGAAGGTGTCACATTCGTAAGTATGGTTTCCAATCACACTTTCAAAAATGTTATCTGATAAAAAAATCTTTAATTATTACTCCCATCCTATTTTACTTGATTTTGCTTAAACTTCATAGAGTTTCTGCAAAAGAAAATACTGAAATCAAATCGACATAAGCAACAACTATCTTTAGTTAAATATTTATATATTTTTTTTTGCTTTAACTCCATAAAGTTTCTGCAATAGAAAATACTGCAATAGATATCGACCTACGGTACCAACATTCGAATTCCAATAGCGAATACCAATATTGGTTCAAGTTGGGTGCCAACGTTCAAACCAATAATGAGTACCAATATTGTTCCAACGTTGGGTACAAAAATTGGTCCAACGTTGAGTACCAACATTGTTCCAACGTTGGGTATAAAAATTGGTCCAACGTTGAGTACCAACATTGGTCCAACGTTAGGTACCAACATTGGTCCAACGTTGGATACCAAAATTCCAAACCAACTATGGCACAGGGATGGGAGATTCTACTCGATTCTCAAAAATTTATTCGACTTTTTTTTAAAGTATCGATTATTTATTCGATTCTCGAAGAATCGATACTCCAGAAACGAAGAATCGATACGACTATACGACAGCACTTATATGAATTACGAAAATATTCTGTATTAAGCAGTGGTTTACAAAACTTAAAACACGACAAGTGGTTTACATTAATTACAACACGAAAAACGGGAAAGAAGCACTGAGCAGAGCAGGATGATGTAAAACCATGCGGTGCCCGACCGTATTCCAATTTGCGACGTTGAAAAATGTATAAGAATCTAAAGACTGAGTACTGATAATATGATAATATAAAAATAGTAATAGTGAATTAGAGTCTATAAGAAACAGAAATTCTGTATAATCATAGAGGCTATTAGTATGCACAGCATAGCTATTACATTACAGCATAGATTAACGAAAAGCTAATGTTGCAAAACTTATCTCCAAGTATTTTCAATTTCAAATTTTCAACCCATTTTTTGTATAAGATTATATAAATGTGTATCTAATACAACGGCAAGTATTTGTAGATGTTCATAGAAATTTTTTATATATTTATTAGAGTTTCACTTTCAGCAAATTTATATTCATTATTAAATATTCCACATAGAATTCGTGCCTCTAACAGTACTTATATATCAAAACACCTTCCACGAAGGTGTCAACATCGCTAAGTATGGTTTCCAATCACACTTTCAAAAATGTTTCTGATAAAAAAATCTTTAATTATTACTCCCCTCCTATTTTTACTTATATTTTGCTTAAACTCCATAAAAAGTTTCTGCAATAGAAAGTACTGAAATCAAAGCGGAGTAATCGGGAAGTAATTTTAATTAAATATTTATATATTTTTTTTGCTTTAACTCCATAAAGTTTCTGCAATAGAAAATACTGCAATAGATAATCGACCTACGGTACCAACATTCGAATTCCAATAGCGAATACCAATATTGGTTCAACGTTGGGTGCCAACGTTCAAACCAATAATGAGTACCAATATTGTTCCAACGTTGGGTACAAAATTTGTCCAACGTTGAGTACCAACATTGTTCCAACGTTGGGTATAAAAATTGGTCCAACGTTGAGTACCAACATTGGTCCAACGTTAGGTACCAACATTGGTCCAACGTTGGATACCAAAATTCCAAACCAACTATGGCACAGGGATGGGAGATTCTACTCGATTCTCAAAAATTTATTCGACTTTTTTTTAAAGTATCGATTATTTATTCGATTCTCGAAGAATCGATACTCCAGAAACGAAGAATCGATACGACTATACGACAGCACTTATATGAATTACGAAAATATTCTGTATTAAGCAGTGGTTTACAAAACTTAAAACACGACAAGTGGTTTACATTAATTAAAACGCGAAAAACGGGAAAGAAGCACTGAGCAGAGCAGGATGATGTAAAGACCATGCAGTGCCCGACCGTATTCCAATTTACGACGTTGAAAAATGTATAAGAATCTAAGACTGAGTACTGATAATATGATAATATAAAAATAGTAATAGTGAATTAGTGTCTATAAGTAAACAGAAATCTGTATAATCATAGAGGCTATTAGTGTGTACAGCATAGCTATTACATTACAGTATAGATTAACGGAAAACTAATTTGCAAAACTTAATCTCCAAGTATTTTCAATTTCAAATTTTCAACCCAATTTTTTGTATAAGATTATATAAATGTGTATCTAATACATAGTCAGTACTTTATATAAAACACCTTCCACGAAGGTGTCAACATTCGCAAGTATGGTTTCCAATCACACTTTCAAAAATGTTATCTGATAAAAAAATCTTTAATTATTGCTCCCATCCTATTTTTACTTATATTTTGCTTAAACTCCATAAAAAGTTTCTGCAATAGAAAGTACTGAAATCAAAGCGGAGTAATCGGGAAGTAATTTTAATTAAATATTTATATTTTTTTTTTGCTTAAACTCCATAAAGGTTCTACAATAGAAAGTACTGAAATCAAAGTGGAATAATCGACAAGTATTTTTTACGATACCATACATTGTATTTTTTTGAATTAAACTTTTATATATTTTGCTTAAACTGATAAAAAGGAAACTTCTTTTTTTTATTCTCTTTAAAACAATGTCTATCCTTCCCGTGCTTTACATCAATAGATAAACAATTTTATAGAATAATTTAAACATTGATTATAAGTATTTCAGTCGAGTTATTTTTGAAGAAATGTCCATTTTATTAGTATTGCAGAAATTAATTTTGCACAAATTAATATCATTAGAATATTATTTGTTTATTACTGTAAAATATGAGAGGGCCAGAAAGGAAAAGTAATAATGCAAGATACTTTTCATAAAAAAAATCTGTATTCAGATTGGTAGAAATTTTTGCATGGTTCAAAATACTTGTCATATGATAAATGAATTTATTGATCTCCACAAGCCAAAGACTATTCCTCACAACTTAAGTAAGGCGGACTGTATTAATACCAGCCACTTAAGAAACCTCCCAGGATGAGTGTTTGAAAGAAGATTAAGACAAGCTAAGTCAAAAAAAATATAAAATTTAATTGATTGTAGTATAAAATTTAAAAAAACTTTAAAAGACAGAAAAAAATAAGAAAGGAAAAAAAAATTTATTGTATTTCGCCCTGAGTATGCCTGGTGGGCTCATCAGTAGAGTCCAGCTCCACTTGTCGATTACAGTTTGATTTCAGTCCTTTCAATTGCAGAAATTTTTTATATGAAATTTTCGTAATATTTAAAAAAATCTATATTATATTAAGCTGCTTCCATCAAAAACCTTTCTCCCTTTCTGTGACGTCAATCTATTTGTATGACGTAATTGTCGAAGTGACGATATTTTTTGATAAATCGATGTATCACATGTTTTTTGACGCACTGTTGGGGGTTAATGTTTTTAGTTGCTTTTTTAAAAGGGGTAAAATTTGAAGGGTGAAGGGGTGGTGGTATGGGGTGTACCCTGACCACCTAGACATCGTCTTCAGGAAGTGACAAATTTTTTTGCATATTCAAGCAGGGTGGCACACTACTTACCAGTAGACGATGTCCAGATGACCCGGAGGTCACCCTGACCACCTGGACATCGTCTTCAGCAAGTGACAATTTTTTTTGCATATTCAAGCAGGGTGGCACACTACTTACCAGTAGACGATGTCCAGATGACCCGGAGGTCACCCTGACCACCTGGACATCGTCTTCAGGAAGTGACAATTTTTTTTTGCATATTCAAGCAGGGTGGTACACTACTTACCAGTAGACGATGTCCAGATGACCCGGAGGTTACCCTGACCACCTAGACATCGTCTTCAGGAAGTGACCATTTTTTTGCATATTCAAGCAGGGTGGCACACTACTTACCAGTAGACGATGTCCAGATGACCCGGAGGTCACCCTGACCACCTGGACATCGTCTTCAGGAAGTGACAATTTTTTTTGCATATTCAAGCAGGGTGGCACACTACTTACCAGTAGACGATGTGCAGATGACCCGGAGGTCACCCTGACCCCCTGGACATCGTCATCAGGAAGTGACAATTTTTTTACATATTCAAGCAGGTTGGCAATTCAGAAACTTTTAAAGGACGATTTCATTTCTAAAATCTCGGTAGTCTAAAGGTTAAAATGTAAAGTTTCCAAACCGAAAATATAAATATGTGATTTGTGTTAATAGTATTTTGAGTAATAAATACCAAATACACTATAATTTTTTTCCCTTGAATGAGAATAGAGTACAATCTTGTTTCCAAAACTTTCTTTTCTAAAAAAATGCAAGGTTAAGAAAATACTCATTAGGTATAAAGGAATAGATACATTCCTACCCAGACAGCACTTCATATTGCAGCGATATTGTTGGAATAATGTCATATTGCTACAATATTGTCAACATACATTGTCTGATTTTAGTATTTTATTAATTACTGAACGCATTAATCTGGATAATAATTTAAGCTAAAGAATTGTTGTATTGTCTTATGTTTTGACGAAAATTCGTACTATATTTCGAATTACCTATAACCAAATTTTTTAATTCTTTTGGATATGTGGGTGAAAATCATCTAACGTGCACAATTGTGTAATAGTGAAATATATCCCATTATATCATATATAAAATTACGAATAATATATTCTAAGTACAATATATGTAATTTAATGTAAGTCAGCCGTGAAACTTGATAAAAGTTGATTTTATTGCCAAGTTTAAGTTGCTTAAAGTTTGAAATGTAACGTCCCCTGGCTGTAAGAAGGCCATAATCGCATATTAACTGGTGCGATTATAGGCGTATTTCTTTATTTCAAAAACGGGTTCAAAACTTAATTGTTCATTTTGATAACCACAATTAAAATCAAGTTGAAAATCTGAACATTTACTGATTTTTGAAGTGCACTGAACTTGCTGAACTTTGTAACAAACTTGTTATTAATAATAGCTGTGTTATGATTAATGTCTTTAAAATTAATTGTAAACATAAAACATTTTTCTGACCAGGTGAAATTGTTAACTTTTGGTTTACTTTAGAGGTAAAAATTTTATTTTTAATATTTCATGATGTTAAGCAAAAAATACGGGCATGTTTTTGTGGTAATTCAGCGGTTACCTTTTTTAATGTAATTCCTCTGGTAGAGTATAATTGGAAAACTAATAAATTTTTTAAAACCAATTCATAGAGTAAATTTCAGATAAAGTAACTACATAAAAACAGTATTATTCCGATGTGGAAATTTTTTAATGTTAACGTAATAAAATTTAAAAAACAATCTATGTAATCTCCCCTGGCATGTAACATCCCCTGTCCAAATTTCTTTTATAACAAATAATCGATGCTGATCATTACATGCTTTACTGTTTTGACTAAAAATAAACATTATTTCTTAACAATTGTTTTCTCCATTCAAAGGAACTATGCGAGTCCATCAATGGAAATGGAGTAGATGTGAGCCCCAAAAAATTAATTTTAATGAAGTAAGTTGTTACGAATGTTATTTGAATAGACAATGTGAACATTATCAATTAGGGTCGATCTCGTACGAAAATAAAACTCAGAAAAAGAGTAAAATTGTTATTTAAGATAAAAGAAGTCACTACTAAAAGAAATAATAAAAATATATAATTTATATTACAAATATAAAAATTATGTTAAATTGATTATATGGAAACATTGCATATATTTTATAAATGGAAGAATTTGTTAATTAATTTTTTTTATTGTTATTATCAATTAGGTATAGTTATATTCAATGTATACTCCATAAAATATGTTTATTAAAACTTTCTATCCCTATTACAAAATCTCACGTGAGAAATTGATTTTTTATTATTTAGCAAATTTAAACACCTCCAATTGAAATATCACATGAGATTTTGGCATGAAATCTCACTTGAGATCTCACGTGAGATTTTGTATTAGGGATGTATTCAAGATGTTTATGTTTTATATATCAAAATACAGGGTGATCCAGAAACATAGGTAACATATATATATATTCCGATTCAGAAAATTAATTCGAGTATAACCCCGTCGGAATTTTTAAAAAATATTAATTAGGCGAGGCGTAATTAATTTTTGAAATGGGCCAATCAGAGGCCGGATTAGGGAAGAAAGGTGAGCGGCGTTGCCGCGCGAGTTTAATGCAACAGGTCAACGAGCGAAGCGGCTGAGGCGCCTGAACATAGCTAATGCGTATAGCAGAAGCGAAGATCGCGAAAGCGCATGAATCCCAAAATATATTTTACGAGATTGATTGTATGAATAAAATGTACAATCAAGGAAATGATTTTTATTTAAGTTTGAATTAGACCGCAGACTAATAAATTCATTACTACTATTATTAATTTACTTACTAAATCTATGATACGCGTGCGTTATAAATATGAGATTATTACAGTTTTTAATCTCATCGTATTTACATTAATTTATTGAAACCTTTATGACGAATTTTAAGACAATAAAATTTTGAATTGAATTAAGTTTTGTGAACAATATAGCCAATAAATACGTTTACCATAAAGATATATATCGCTACATATTGGAAATATATTAATTAATTTTGCAAGTATATTGGCAATAATATTGCTAGGTAAATAATTCCTAGTCCGTGTAAAATGAAATTTAGCTCAAGCCTCAATTCTCCGTTTAAAAAACATAATACTACCGCGAGCGCTCTCCGATGTTCGCGCACATCAAATTTTGTGTTCGCGGAGTAAGCCCGCCGCGGGCGCTCTCCGACGTTCGCGCTCATCAAATTTTGTACTCGCGGAGTAAGCCCGCCGAGGACGCTCTCCGACGTCCGCACTGCAAGAGCAAACGTGCTCGAAAAAAGTTACTTCGTTAAAAGAGTGAGTTCCTCTCGAACCTTCGTAGAGGAAACACCTATTCTCATTATATAGAAAATTATTTCTATTGACTCTAGATTTATCGAATTCTCAATAGCAGGTGCAAACCTGTCTCTATTTTCTATCACAACTCTCTTCTCAGCCCATTGTGAGCCATCATGGCCACAGGGCAAAAATCTTCCTTTTCGCACTGCGATGGCTCCGAGAGCATCGCTTCCACCGCTGAGTCCTTAATGGACACAGCGTTGATTATGGATTGCGAAGGCTTCAAGGAGCCTCGCAGGCGAAAACACGCCCGGCAAACACCTCAGGACACTCAATCAGACCGAACAAGTCTGATTACCAAGACCAGCAACACGGTACTTCCACCGGTTGCTACCCACAACCAATTTTCTATACTAGCCGGCACTTCCGCCGAAAAGAAGGTTAAGATCACTCCAGTAACGTTTACTGTGATGAGCTTAACTTTCCCTATAAACTCCTCCAAACCATTATTAAAAAATTAAAATTCAGCGCGGCAGTTTACAAACTCCGCGACAACTTCATGTCCGTCCGGGTTTCAACCCTGGAGGACTATCGAACCCTCCTCCGGGAATTGGACACCGAAAGGTTCCAATATTTTCTTTTCAAATCTCCGGATTCCGAACCTCCGGTCAAATTCGTCATTAGGGGCCTACCCATTTCAATAGCCACCGACGAATTACTGCGGGGTGGATATAGAGTCCACAACGTCGCGCAAATGAAGAGAGGAAGCGGGAAAAATGCCACCCCGCTCCCTCTTTTCCTAATTACTTTAGAAAAAACAGACAACATCAAAAATATTAATCAACTAAAAACAATCGCGTTCTTGAAAATAAAAATAGAGCCGTATATTAAACCTAAACGCCCGGTACAATGTTATAAATGCCAACGATATAATCATGTGTCACGGTTCTGCCATGCTCAACCCAAATGCGTTAAGTGTGGAGAGAACCATGACACCGCCATGTGCACTAAGCCCCGCGATAAAGAAAATTTAAAATGCGCAAACTGTGGAGGCAACCACACCGCGAATTACAAAGGCTGTCCAGCCTATAAAACAACAAAACAATCTTACGCGAATAAAGCCAAAACTCCCAAACCCACTAAAATTAACTGCAAAAACAGCAATAATAAAAATACTGAAAAACCTAAACTCATTCAGTTAAACGATGGAGGTCATTTTCCCGCATTACCGGTTAAACCTAAAACCCAATCACCAACTAACATACCAATATTAATTTAAATCATTACAAAACAAACACAAAAATGAAAATACATTAATAACGATAAAAAACCCGTCAACCCGGAAGACGCAACCGCGCTGTTAGAAATACTGCGGGAGGCAACCAACCTCTCTATCAGTATCTCCTCGGGATCAATCTCAATAAACGACGCGTATATCCAAGTCGCGGTAATAACTCAAAAACTTCTAAACTCGGCCCTCGCGGTTGCATCCAATAAACAAAAAACCGGACCATGAATAATACACCAAATAAACAACTAACCATTTGTGCTTGGAACGCCAACGGACGACTAACACACAAAAAACTCGAACTAGAGACACTACTACACACAAAAGACATTGACATTTGCCTACTTGACGAAACACTTTTAAAAAACAACAGTACATTTAAACTACGAAACTACACTGTCTATAAAAATAACATAAACCGGGGCACCGCGGTAATAGTTAAAAACAGCCTAAAACATTATAATATACCCTTAAATACCGAAAACTTAGAAGCAACGGCAATTAAAACCAAAACCCGCGGAACCGACATCGCGATAATAGCTACTTATAACTCACCTACTGTTAAATTCAACAAAAACGACTACGATAAAATCTTTAAAACAGCCGACACAGTAATAGCCGCCGGTGACTTTAACGCTAAACATACGCGCTGGGGGAGTCGCACTATAAACGCACTCGGTAGCCAACTCAGTAAATATTGCATTAATAAACAACTTTACATTCACGCCCCAACGAGCTTCACTCACTATCCTTACAACAAAAAATGCAAACCCGATATAATAGATTTCATGATCTCTAAAAACTTAAATTTTTCCTCTAATATCTGCACTCTCCCAGATTCCGAACTAGACTCAGACCATTGCCCTGTATACATAACTATCAACTTAACAGCAATTTACAATCCGACAAAAATCAAATACAACTTTGCAAAAACTAACTGGCAGACATTTAACAATTACTTTGACGAAAACATCACTACATTACAAGACATAGACAGAAAAGACGAAATCAACACAGTTATCACTGACTTTACACAAACCATCCACAAAGCAATAGACATTTCCACACCATTAAACGAAAATAAAACCGGGCAACCCTTCCGTTACCGGACGAAATAATTAAATCAATAAAACATAGAAACGTATTAATCCGCGAAAACCGTAAACGATATAATCCAATACTTAAAAACCATATTAATTCAATTAGACGCTTAATAGACAACCAATTAAAAACTTTAAATGCGAATCGTGGAATAACCAGTAAAATCCTAAACTTAAGACAATAGTTTGGGGAGAATGGACCAAAGCCTTACCTAAAGCTAACCAATTAGCCGAAAACTTCGCGAAAACGTTCACACCGCATAAAATGCCTCATAACAATTCCAATTTTACTGCAGAAACGGATAATTTAAACTTAAATTTTTCCTCTAATATCTGCACTCTCCCAGATTCCGAATTAGACTCAGACCATTGCCCCGTATACATAACTATCAACTTAACAACAATTTACAATCCGACAAAAATCAAATACAACTTTGCAAAAACTAACTGGCAGACATTTAACAATTACTTTGACGAAAACATCACTACACTACAAGACATAGACAGAAAAGACGAAATCGACACAGTTATCACTGACTTTACACAAACCATCCACAAAGCAATAGACATTTCCACACCATTAAACGAAAATAAAACCGGTAACCTTCCGTTACCGGACGAAATAATTAAATCAATAAAACATAGAAACGTATTAATCCGCGAAAACCGTAAACGATATAATCCAATACTTAAAAACCATATTAATTCAATTAGACGCTTAATAGACAACCAAATTAAAAACTTTAAATGCGAATCGTGGAATAACAAAGTAAAATCCTAAACATTAAAGACAATAGTTTGTGGAGAATGACCAAAGCCTTTACGCGAACTCACACTAACATTCCACCGTTAAAAGATTCAAATAATCAACTTAAATATTTTTCACCGGACGATAAAGCTAACCAATTAGCCGAAAACTTCGCGAAAACGTTCACACCGCATAAAATGCCTCATAACAATTCCAATTTTACTGCAGAAACGGATAATTAATCTTAAATTTTCTAAACAATTCTAACAATAACCCTAATACAATTCCACCGATAATTCCGTTCGAACTTAAAAATATCTTAAACGCACGAAAAACAATAAAGCACCCGGCCCGGATACAATAAGTAACTTCATTTTGAAAAAAATTACCTATAAAAGCATTAACCCACTTAACCGACATACTCAACGCGTGCATTAAACATAAATATTTCCCAGACGTCTGGAAAACGGCGACCGTCTTGGTGTTTCCCAAAGCAGGTAAAGACCCGACCCTCCCGACTAGCTACAGATCAATTAGCCTCCTTAACACAATGAGCAAGGCATTCGAGCACTTGCTCATCAATAGACTTCGGGACGACATGACTGACCGCCTAACGATCAGACAGGAACAATTCGGGTTTAGACAGGCTCATTCTACACAACACCAAATACTTAGACTAACCGAAGACATTACTCGGAACTTTAACTGGAAACGAAACACCGGGGCGGTACTTCTCGACGTCGAGAAAGCCTTCGACAGCGTCTGGATAAACGGCCTCCTTCGCAAACTAATCGAAAATAAAATAACTCTAACCTAATTCACATTTTAGCTTCCTATCTAAACAACCGGAAATTTAAAGTTAAACTAAACGACGCAGAATCTCGCGAATTTCCTATAAAAGCGGGAGTCCCTCAGGGCAGCCTGTTGGGACCTCTGCTCTTTTTAATTTACATTAACGACCTACCCTCGACCGACAACGTAAATATCGGGATCTACGCGGACGACACGGTAATATACGCGACCTCGCGAAGTAACGAAAAAATCGTAAAATTACTTAACAACGCGCTAAACGACATTCATCAATTCTGCAGTAAATGGAAAATTAAAATCAACGCGACTAAATCCGAAGCAATAATGTTCTCTAAAAAGAGAGCGCCAACCGCAAACCTAAATCCACCTAACTTCGATAAAACACCAATAGAATGGAAACCCGCGGTAAAATATCTCGGCGTAACACTCGATCGTAAACTCACCTACACACAACACACTACTAACGTTCGTAACAAAGCCATCGGGGTCTTAACTAAACTAAATCCGCTTTTAAGAAATCACTCGTCTCTAAACCTAAAAAACGGCATAATAATGTATAAAGCCTTAATCCGACCAATACTAACATACGCCTCAGCGGTCTGGGGCGGTACGTGTAAAACAAACATTTATAAACTTCAAATAATTCAAAATAAAACGTTACGAAAAATAACAAACGCGATACGGTACACTAAAATTTCATTAATCCATAGAGAACTCGAAATAGAATATTTACATAATTTCATTAAAACCTCGACCGAAAAATTCTACGAAAACTCCGCGAGAATCAAAATACGCTCTAATAAACAACCTCGGTAAATACGAAGTCGATCCCAAAAACAAACATGCGCGACCAAAGGACTTTCTGTCCGCCCCGTAGGAACAACTATTCGTCAATTCAAAAATAAAATCTATTTAATCGACATTGATGGGATGGGGAGGAAACATATGCAGGGTGGATGGCTGCTTCTCGTAGGCATTTCGCCGGAAGAACCAGCCGGAGCTCTGTAGAATGGCCCTGCCCGGCTCATCAATGCACCCCATCACATAGTCTATTTATTTCTCTTTCTTTTTTCCACTCAACCTCATATCCATTCCACCTTTCATCTCATTTTTCATTCTTTAACTATACACATTACTACAAGTAGGTTTTTTCAGCCTAGTGCTTTTTCCTACTTAACGTAAGCTTCTGCTTACTTCTGCTTTCTCTAAACGTTCTGTAAACTCATCTTTTTATTATTGTGCGAAAATGCTAACTTTAGCAATGCACTTTCACCTCCCACGCGATTTTTCCTTCTTAAGGAGAGGTAACGGGATTGGAGATATGCCTCCCGCCGTGGATTTCATCCACGACGGGGACATATAAACAATCTTCCGGGCTGGACGTACCTCACTGGTTGGGGCGACGGAGGGGCCCCACCATCCCCCCTTTTTTAGTTTTAGTTTAGAACCTTCGTAGAGGAAACACCTATTCTCATTATATAGAAAATTATTTCTATTGACTCTCGATTTATCGAATTCTCAATAGCAGGTGCAAACCTGTCTCTATTTTCTATCACAACTCCCTTCTCAGCCCATTGTGAGCCATCATAGCCACAGGGCAAAAATCCACATTTTCGTACTGCGATGGCTCCGAGAGCATCGCCTCCACCGCTGAGTCCTTAAT